>WYDI02042778.1:2416-13659 GCA_009867235.2 Psittacus erithacus
TTTTCCCACAAACAAACGCGATCCTTCTCCCTTTTCCCCCCCCCCCCCCCCCCCCCCCCCCCCCCGGTAGCCTGCAAAACAAAAACAAAACAAAACCCAACCAAACAACCAAAACACCCCAAAGCAACACCACCAACAAAAAAGAAGTCATCCTTCACCTGCATTTGTCATTCTGGATCATACTCTGGACCGAGGGGTTGGAACCCAGCCCCTGGCATTCAACATTACATGCATTCACTGGTGCCGCACAAGAAGGTAAAAAGGAAATACTTCATATTGGACTGCTTGGTTGTGCAAGAGGAAAGCATAGATAGGAAGAGAACACCTGCCAGTGTTAGCTGTCATACTGGTAGTGTAGCTGTGAAACTCCTGAGGTCCAAGGGAAGTGAGGATCAAAAAGAATATGAGACTGAAGGCTTTTATGAGACCAGCTGATAGAACTTGAGTAAATGGAAAAGCGTTTGAGACTGAATTCCTTTAGGAAGTCACCGGCAACATCTTACTCAGTTGTGAAACCATGAAATCAGATCGATGTCCTATCTTCCAAGAAAAAGGGCAGCTTCATGGAAGAAGTTTGTATAGAAAACTTTGACTCAATTTGCACAGGACCTTTTCCTCCTTTCTTGCCTAGTGAGAACACTGCTGGCTTGACTGCTGCATAAATACAGTTGAGCTCCTAAGGGCTCAGTCCTTTGATAGACAGCAGTGTGAGAGATCACACGGCTGCTCTTCACCATACATCCTCAGTGCTACAGGTGGATCTGGGGCTGCCTGTAACCACCTCCTGTTGATGAAACGAGGCTGTTAGATAAAAACTGAGGTTTTCCCCCCACTGTGAGGTGCTTCTGGGAGGAGAGGGTGATTGGCAGAAACAAGTGCAGGCTTATGCCAACTGCTCTTGAAAGTAAAGCAGTTATCAATGGCAATTCTCGCTGCACTGCCCCTAGAGCCAGGCCAACAGCACTAAGCCAGTGCTGTCCGTAACCAACGCATGAGATGAGGCTTGCTGATGAAGCCTTGCTGCTTCTGGAGAGACACACCTCAAAGTGGCTCATTAGTGCAGAGGTTCCAGTTTAATAGAAAACATGCTGAAGGGCGAAACTGTGTGATTTCGGCACCTGGTAAGCTCAGTCTTCTAATTACAGGGCTGTAAGCAAAGAGTTAGAAACAAACAAATGTGAACATATCTGTGGCCTAAACTGAACATCAGCTCTTTTTGGCCAGTTCTTCCACTCTGACCACTTGAGGCCACTTAAGGTTGGGGCCTCAGCATTGACAGTGCTACCCCTTCCTCTGAAAGCTGCTCCACATCTCAGTCCTTAGCAGGTTTAGAAGAGGTAATCATCCATTTCCAGTGGCATTCCATGCTCTAGACAGTCTTCTCCATGGGTAACTTGGATCTGAACATGAGGCATCTGTGCAGCTGACACTCTGCCTCTCTGTTTTCCACATAATCTTTAGCTCCCTGAGGATTTTGTAGAAAGGTTGTTGGAAAATTCAGGGGACAGGCTGCAACACGTAGTCACAGCTACCTGCATGTACTGGTCTTGAGCCCAGTTTTGTAACTGCAAGCTGACTTTTCTCTCTGACAGACGGTGATGAGGAGACTGGAGATCCCTGCACACCTCGTCCTTGGTTTATGTTTTGTGTCTCCAGCAGAGAGGAAAGCAGGTCAAAGAGAGATGGAGATTTAGGACAGGAGATGCCAGGAGGACAGGACAGGAGTTTTCAGGGTAGCTGATGAGATGGGGATATTTTAGAACTTTTCCTCAGACTGCTCATGTCTTCCTCCTCTGGAAGTAGCCTTTCATCTGGAGAGAAATGATGGTTATGGACAGGTATAAAACATTTTCCAGAAACCCATTGTATGGCTCAGCATAAAAAAAAGTACAGTGATGTTGTTACAGGGCCTCAACTGCCATGATGGTCTTTTTTTTTATTTCTTAGTGCTTGCCCTTAATCTCATCTATTCCTCAGTATCTAAACAGTTCCTCTGTAACACTGTGTTGGCACTATAGTCCTCGGTTTCAGTAGTTTAAAAAAATAATTACTGTCATTGAATTTGACAGGAGTGGTTAAGGCAGGATTAGATGGAAAGCTTTTGATTTTAGGACTGTGGCTAATTCCAACGCCTTTAGTTTCCCTGAGATAAGCTGTGATTTTCAGGCTCAGCTAAGCTCTAAAACTCAAGGCTAACCTGAACATTCCTGCAGATCTTCCCTAGTTTTGCTATAAAGATACTGACCAGACCGGACTTACTCAAACCTACACCAGCTTTGTTCCCAGGAGATCATAAGCTCCTCCCAAGCTCTCCCGAATCATGGAATGTATCTTGAGTTCATGGCATGGCATATTTGAGTTCATATATCACTGTTTTTGACCGCTTCTTTTTAACTTCTCAGTCAGATTTCTTCTGCACACAGCTTTATTAGGACCCTAAGTCAACCAGAAGCCACATGAAGCCACATGGCTATTGCAGTACTGAGCCTGCACTGATCAGCAGCCTGCACTGGTTTAAGATCTACCCTGCACTACTGGAGCTACACAGCTGCTAGTAGGCTTAGAATTAAAGCAGAGCTTGGTTGCTTGTGCTTGAAAAGAAAATCTGGGTCAGCAGTAAGTAATAAATACTTGTGGACACTGACTTTTCAAGCTCAGCATTCTCCACAGATTAGATCACTAACATTACTTCCTTAGATTGTCCTGTTAGCATCTACGTTAAGTTGTAGCTGGTGCAGTATGTGGTGCAACAGTGCCACTACTGTGCCTGTGCTCCAGGTACTGCACTGGCTGGAGCTATTGTAGGGTCCAGCTCTGCAATATGGGGTGCTTTTTGGTCTTTGGGACATTAGTCTCCCTGCTTGCTGAGATGATGTGGTACTGTGGGTGCTAAGAACATGAAGTGTAATTTCTGGGCATGTGGGGAATAATCTTCTTACATCCCAGCAATTTGTAGAATTACCATCTCTCCATGCTCTTTCCAAACCTTTTACCAAGAAATGTGTGTGGAGAGTTAATTCAGGCACTGTGATGAATACAGATGGGTAATATAGCAGAATATGTTTTGTCTTCTTCCTACTATTCCTCATGTCTTTCATCTTCTCTGCCTGTATGCAGAGCCTGGCTTTGTTCTGAAAGTCTTTTCATATAATGCATTCATTTACCACCCAGATGCTGCTCTTTATTCTTTCCTTTTGTTTTCATTTCTCTAACAGGAAAGTCACCTTGAACTGAAAGAGCTTTGCCCTTGCTAGGCATGCAAACTATTAAAATATATAAATATAAAGATAAGCATACAAAATACAGGGTCTACGCAAGTTTTTGTAGGGATTGCTGTTGTAGGCCATGGATACTGAATCTGAGTTGTCCATTAAAAGTCAAAATGCTGTTGGACTGGATAAATAACCCATAGAATGATGGCAGATTTAAACATTGAGGCAGGGGGTGTTATACCTTTATTTTGGCATCCATTTCTTCCTGAGCAGAAGTACGTTTGGGTACTTACTGAAAAGTTTTTCATTCCAGCTGCTTTACAGATGAAGGAAACTCAGACCCTTCTTTGTCAAACAAGAGGCAGCACTTCAACTTAACAGCCTGGTAGTGAGTGCTTAAATATTTTTGGCACATGAATTTAAAAATACGAGTTCAGACAATTACACTGTGAGCATGCCTGCAGTGCTGGCAGCTCAGAGCTGGTCTGTTCGTTCTCTTAGTTAAACAAATGGCTAAATACATTTAGCCACATTAGTATTGACTGGGGCAAGTGGTGCTGTGCTTGCTAGTCCCATGCAGCTCTGCCAGCCCTTATGGTCAAAGAGCAGCTATACACTGTCATTTTGTGCTTTCATCCTGAGAACAAAAGCTGCACATGGACTTCCTTCATGTTTTCCTGACAAAATTAATATTCTTCGCCTCTTTTTTCTCATTTTTGTAGCAGGGAATCTTTAGCTTCATTCTGGTTGTAAGAGCAGCAGGAGATTGCATATTTTAATGCCACAAAGAAATGGGTTACCCACAAGGGAAAAGCTTAAGAGGATGTACTTTTTAAATGGCACAAAAGAACAAAGACCCACCATTTTCTGTAGTTGGTGGCATTTGGGGCATCCTTTCTTCTATAAATTTGTGACACTTTGTGCAGGATGGGATCTGGCCCACCCAGAGGAACTTCTCTAGCGACAAGCTGACATCTGATTAGTAATTTGTGGTCCTTTTTTCTCTTTTCCAAACCTATCCACCCTATATTGCTTAAAAAGAGATTAATACATTCAAATGACCAGTCTTACCAGTTTTAAACATAACCTGTACGATTTGAGTGTAAAGCCCTTGAAGTTTACAGCATGCCAAAGCACTGGACACACTATCCCTTACATGCCACTATTGTCTGTGTCTGCCATTGAAACTTTTGTTTGTGTATATATGTGTCCGTGTGCATATAGGGTTTATATGTGCACTTTTTAACTTTAAAAAAGTCAGGGAGAAGATGAGAGGTGAGGTCCATTCGTTTGCAGAAACTGGCAAAAAGTTCTGAGAATACTCATGTAGTTGGCTCTGGTGAGGTAGGTAGTTTTCTTTTATCGTACATTTGACCTGCATGTACACCTGTTATTGTTTTCCCTATTTTTTTTTTCCCTTGACTTAGATTCTGAGTACTTCTACAAGGGCTCGGGTCTTCTTACCAGCTGTATAATACTAAGCTCAATGGCACTGCAGTTTTGATCTTTCCAGATCACTTTGTGGGATTGTTGTGCTCCAGACACCAATGTACATGACTTCAGTTAATTCCTATAACGTTCACCTGGTACTTACGGCTATGTAGTACTTCCCAAATGTGTCTCATTTGTGACCGAAATGGGGTTTTATAAGCTAAAATGTACAAAAGAAAGTTAGCCAAGTCAGTGGTAAGACCCATACTTGACAATTTTCATCTGAGAGATGAAATCTAAATGCAAGCACTTGGTGAGGAGCATCTGTGTCCAGAATACAAATTTAGCATCTAACTGACTTGAGTGGGAAGGAAAATCCAGTGAGTCAGGATGTAGATGTGATGCTCATGAATAATGTAGCCACAAATATGCTTCCTGAGGAAGTCTAAATAACTGAAGGAACTTTAAATCTCTTTTTTTTTTATCTCTTTAGACACATAGAATTGAAAGAAACAGGTTGGAGTCCAGCTACCTAGACACATCTGGCCAGTGCTATGTGACATGCCTAAGGGTCTCCAAGATGTCTGGTTCAGCCTGTTATATATGACATAAGACTTATGGAAGACTCATTTGGTCTGTTGCTAGATGCTGGGTGAGATAATCTACAGCACTTAAAATAGCACTGAGCCCTGCCAGTGAAGTCATTCCATCTGGTGAATACTGCAGGAGAGGCTTAGGTTTGTCCATTTATATCCATTACTATTTATATCTGCTTGATTATGTGAAGAGTGAAAGGAATCATTTTCCCTAGAAAGTTTTGGAAAACAAAGGCACACCTACTGATACCAGGGCATGCCAGGGAAAAAAATCTCATTAAAACCATTTTCTGAGCTGCTGCCCAGAAAGTCATCAAGAGAACATTTATACGTTCTGCAAAGTACATTGAAAAATCATTCAAGTCTAAAAAACAGTCACAATGACATAAAAACATTAACATAACTACCACCCTGAAACTTGCTGATTGCAAAGCCAGATCTGTCAGCAAAGAGAAAGGCTTCCTGGCTGAGGAAACAGCACCTTTTTAAATCTGTTGCAACCTACAGGTGGGTTCAGCTGTGCATGGAGTGTCCAGCTCTGCCAGTGCCAGTCTTCCTTCCTGGCCTGCTTTTGTAGTTGACATATTTGCTCCTTGTGTTTGTTCAAACGGTACTTCACTAGTGGAAGAAAGAAGCCCCCATGGCTATTTTCTCCTTTCAGCTGCCAAAGAAAATGAAAAAGAGAGCTTGTCTCTTATATGAGAGCACTGTTTGCCTGCAGCTGCATGCGCTGGGGTGCATCAAGGTGCCAAAAGAGGCAGGAACTGACGGACATTCAAAAATACTTATTTCTTGCTGATTTAAGTGGCTGCTGCTCCAAAGAACCCCCACAAAATGTGTAAATAATGGTAAATCTCTGGCCCAGGGCTCACTCCAGGGCTGTGTGGCTTGAAGGTGCTGATGATGTTTGTACAATACCTAGCACCTGGCAGGATCTAGCCCTGAGCTCCAGTCAGGACCACACTGTGTGCCTGAGCCCAGCTGAAGCCTAAGCTTGCCTGCTGAATCATTATAATATGAGGAGACAAAAAACCCCCACCCTACCTATCCCCAGCTGGATTCTCTTTGGACACAAAGAATTTGTGAAATAATATTTGAGGTGGGAAAATAGATTTGTTTGCAAATAAAAGAATATTTGCTTTGGTCTTTAAGATGAGGTGATGGCCAAGTTCCCCAGCGCCATTTACACTGAGCCACAGCTGTGCTTTCCAGCACCTGATATTTTTGCTGAAAATTGTAGCAAACAGGAGATATTCCAGAGAGTGAACTCGAGTTTTCCTTTAAAATAACACCCTCTACTGTTCACTCCCGCATACTATATATAAACAAAATGTAGCTGCAATTAAAGTGACTACTCACTTCTGTGTGGTACAGTGATTTCTAGAGTACTGTCCTAACTTCATTTACATTATTCTTTGAAACCAGTAGAGCAGTGGTTTAGTCACCTGACCTACCTTGCATGTTTTTCAAAGTAACATGCAGCAGTGTCACTTTTCAATAGTTTGGGGATGTATTTTTGAATATATCTTGCTAAAACCAAAAGGACTAAAGAACCTGTAGATTTTCTCTTTGAAAGTCAGCTACATGGCAATGGAAAAAGCAGAAGAAACTGCTGAGCTCTCCTGCCTAGTTTATCAGTAGCAAGACAGGTCTCTGAAGCTAATTTTTGGTCTCTATTTCTGCATAAAGACACTTAGCTCATCATGCTTTCTAGTATGCCCATCTCCCTTGGCAAGAAAAGGGTTTATGGATAGCCTAACTTCAGGAAAGCTATTCTCAAGTGGCATGAAACTTGTCCTTCAGTGCTGTTCTCCATATGTGGGGCAATAAATAGGAATCTAGCAAAACATTCCTTTCCCTTTTACCATTACCAGCATCAAATCAGCCAGTATTTGTGGTTCTGAGTGTAGGCAGGTGCAAGCATGGTTAATTCTTATCAGCCATAGGATTTTAGCAGGATTAATCTCAGGAGTTCTTCTGTCTTACTGCCAGCCTCTGAAGCTGTTTCAAAAAATTCCCTGGGTCTGTCTCCAGCCCTCAGGTTTGCTGACCTGACAAAGTTTTCCCTGAGCTTCCTCTTTGCTGAAAAAAAAAAGGCACCATCCTGGGAATTCTCTTCTCCCCATGGCAGCTGTGTTGCCATTTCTCATTTGACTTTCCAAGAGGCATCAGAAGATTAGCTGCAATCTCTTTGCAGGTGGCTAATTCAGAGCACTGTATTACAGTGCCTTGCTGCCCTCTGAATATGATATTATGTAGACAATAAGCAGAATAGTGTTCACAGATGCTACAGTGACATTAGCAAAATTATATTGATACTCCTCCCTTGAGTCCTGCTAAAACAGCTGTACACCTCCAAGGCAATCCCACAGGTCTACTCATGCCAAGGGGCACAGGATGAGGCATAGCAGTCCTCATTCCTCGCTCATGGGCATCATAAACGTGCAAATTTATGTTTTGCTGATAGTTACTGCTATGGAAGGCCTTTGATCATTGTTCAGGATTTTTAATTATGTTATTAGTTTGCTGGAATAAAACTCCTGTTGGTATGGAACTAGGACAAGCTGGCCTGAAGCTAGGATGATTTCACTGTCTTGATGAATATATGCACTCTGATAGGCTATGTCAGTCTATGGTAAGTTATCATACCTTAATCGTGTGTGTGTTTACGTTAAAGGGAGGTAGGGCATAGGTAACCTACTGCTCCTAGTGTAGTATACTCACACTACAAAAGATATCTCATAATAATCATAGAATCATGGAATGTTTTGGGTTGGAAGGGACCTTAAGATCATCTAGTTCCAACCCCCCTGCCATAGGCAGGGACACCTTCCACTAGACCAGGTTGCTCAAAGCCCCATCCAACCTGGCCAGAGAGAAACAGAAGAGCCATCTAACAAGAACCTGTCTCTCCCACCAAGACAGCATTGAGAGCCAGTAAAATGCTCTGTTGAGGTGAGTCATTGAGGGAGTGCATTAATAGCTGACCCAAGGTCTCAGACAGATTGTTTGTTTATGCAAAGCTTGAATACAGTATGTTCTCACTTGCAAAGATTTCTGGTGTCTTTGCCTTTGTTGTCTGTAGTTAATCTTGATATCATAAGACAACAGTTTTCACCACCTCAACCAGTGATACTTGCTCCTTAAAAGCATTTCACCTACTTCAGCATTTCACCTTTGTCTCATCTAATTTGTGTGACCTGAAACTGCCTATAGCTGAAGGTAGTTTGTATGGAACCATGTTGGAGTGCTGCTGTCCTGATTTACTCCCTGGTAAGCAGAAAGTCATATAAAGATATTTAGCAGGGCCAGATCAATGAAGGTTCAGCAGGACTCAGCATTCTGATGAAATACTGAACTTCTGTTGCATTTTCCAATGTTTGCTTTTAATGGCTATTATTAACATCTGTATTTGCCAGGCATACTTTGCACCTTGAGCCTTGTAGACAGTACATGCAAATAAATAGTGTTGGCTAAAATAACTCCAAAGCAAAGAGGATAGGATTTTTTATTCTCCTTTTTGCTCAGTGGTTGAGGTAAGTCATTGCTTTTGATGGGAAGCAGCTGACTGCACAAAGTGCTGCTGAAATGAGGGTCAGCACATGGACACTTGAAGCTGTGCTAACAAGCTACCCTGGTAGCTTTTCCATACAATTTCTTTAGTTTCTTTAGTTCTCAGTTTACAACTTGGCACAGTGCTTACGGGAAGAGTAGCTAGGCAGTTACAGTAGGCAGTTAGAGACGTACCACTCATCGCCTGTCTCATGTATCTCAGGACACAGTCTATCTTGGAGTCTAGGCAGACTGCTGCTAGATCCAAGTAAAGATATTTATGACTTCATGAAAGAGACATCTTTAATCTGTGACTACCAACGTTTGGCTGCAGACCATCAGCTGTTTCCTCAGACTCATCAGTGAGGCCCAGCAATGACAGCAACTGCCTTCACAGAGCACAATGAGAAAAGGTTTTAGGCCATACTTTATAGTGCATGTAAGTGTCACTCTTTCCTTGTCCTTGCTTCTAATGAACCACCATTATGTGACTGAAAATGCAATTTACTCTGTTTGGAAGAGTTGGGCTGTATCTCTATTAGCTGTACCTCAATCAGGCCTGACTAGCATTTTGCTGAAATTCCGCTGGAGACAGCAGGATAGTTTTATTTTCACTAACAGACAGGATTGTCCTGAGAAGCAACTTAAGAAATAAGTATTCTTGTGTATACTTACTGTCCCAAGCTAGTCACTTGGGGAAACATTAACAAGGCTGCATTTGCAATCATGTTTGTTTCAACATAGCAGCATGAAAAATCTCCTGAGCATCTGTAGTGCTCCTGCACAGCTCATTGAGCCTGTGTCTTCAGGTGGTTTGACTCACACAGGGTAAGTGAATTCACAGGTAGGCTCACATGCAGCAAGAATTTCCACACCTCTCTTAGGCTGACACCTGCTGATCAGTGACCATTTGCTCCCCATCTCTCTGAGCTCTCTTCTGACAGAGAACTGCCCGGCAGAGGCATGTACTTGCTTTTTCGTGAAATGCTTTACAAACTGGCAGTGCTACATAAAGAATCCAGCTGAGTGCTTGCTTGGGCAATGGGCAGGAAGGTTCCTTATCTACTTGTGCCCTGGTCTATTCTCATGCAAATGCCTCTATTTGCTGTTGAAGGAACATCAAACGATATTAGAGTCTTACTTTTCCTTCTTTGAGAAGTTTAGCTTTTAAAGTCTTGTGTTGTGATTTTGCTTGTAAAAATGACTGGCTTTAAGCAGATGCTAAGGCTTTCATAGATATATAAAGGACTCAATCCTGTTACACCAAAATGTGTGGGATGTTTTCCGTTTATTTCAATGGAACACAGCAGCTGCTATGTATTGAAACAAAGATGGGCACAAAATTACTAACCTTCAGAATCAGTTTTAAGTAATACTAAGTGTGATGGCTTTGTAACAGTAGCAATGGAAAATTACTGAGGTGCATGATTCACAGAAAAAAAAATAGAGTACAGCTAGAGAACATACTGAGAATTCTTGTATAAGATAAACCGTTGCAGTCGACGTAGTTTTGGGCCTTAATGACCTTAATACAAAATGAGTGTGAGACAGGCTGGAAGAGCAGGATGTAAGCATAAGGAGTATCTGGGAATGGCAGGTGTCCAGGATGGGCTGCAGTTAAACCAACTAATAAGTAGAAGGACAGGATGGTAGTTACATCTGCGGTATTAACGAACCAATTAAGTTTGTATAAACATCTACTGCGCACGCTCCAAAGGCTGCCAGAAGTGATGAAGATTGTTGAAAGAAGTAAACGACCCTTGGAGACCACTACCACATTTCTGTATGCATGCGGGACACTTTCTAGAAAATGATGTAATCCATATGTAGCCTCATGAATATGTATGTGTGCCCAGTGACTCTATAAGGGCGGCTTTTGTAGCAATACAGGGAGCTATCCCCCGTGTCTCTCGGTGCTGTAATAAAGAATACCTGCTTGCCAACTTGAAAAACTTTGTTGGCAAGTTTGTTCCTGAAGTTTTCTCTGAATCAGTATTCAGCATGTGTTTTAGTCAAACCCAGAAAAAAATCATTCATTTTGGTTAAAAAAAGAATTGCACACAGTCCCATCATTCCCCTTTACTGTACCTTCCCCTCCAGTGGCAAAGGTTAAGGTAAAATAAATGGAGTTTATTCACTTATAATTTGGGTAAGATGGTGCTTACAGGGAGAATATTAAACAGGTATGTGTGCTTTTTTGCTTTTGTTTATCAGGAGTTGTCCCTCTTTAGTGGGGCTAGTTTCTGAGTTTGACTTGGTCATTTTCAGTTTTCTGCAGTACTCAGTTCCTGTCCTGGGTTCAGCAGTAGCAGTGATTTTTCTCCTTCTTAGTAGCTGGTGCAGTGCTGTGGTTTTGACTTTCGGCCTGGGAACAGCGCTGATAACACCGACGTTTTTAGTTGCTGCTCAGTAATGTTTACTCTGACCAAGGACTTTCTGAGCCTCATGCTCT
>WYDI02042779.1:0-12618 GCA_009867235.2 Psittacus erithacus
ACTTGTTCCAACAGTTCCATGTCCTTTTTATGTTGAGGACACCAGAACTGCACACAATACTCCAAGTGAAGTGTCACAAGAGCAGAGTAGAGGGGCAGGATCACCTCCTTCGACCTGGTGGTCACGCTCCTTTTGATGCAGCACAGGATACGATTGGCTTTCTGCCCTGCGAGCACACACTGAAACCAGCTCATGTTCATTTTCTCATCAACCAACACCCCCAAGTCCCTCTCTGCAGGGCTGCTCTGAATCTCTTCTCTGCCCAACCTGTAGCTGGGGCTGGGATTGCTCTGATCCAGGTGTAGGACGTTGCACTTGGCATGGTTAATCTTCATAAGGTTGGCATCAGCCCACCTCACAAGCATGTCAAGGTCCGTCTGGATGGCATTCCTTCCCTCCAGCGTATCAACCGAACTACACAGCTTGGTGTCATTGGCAAACTTGCTGAGGGCACACTCAATCCCACTGCCCATGTCACCAACAAAGATGTTGAACAAGACCGGTCCCAATACCGATCCCTGAGAGACACCACTCATTACTGGTCTCCAGCTGAACATTGAGTCATTGCCCACAAGTCTTTGCATGTGGCCATCCAGCCCGTTCTTTATCCACTGAGTGGTCCACCTATCAAACTGATGTCTCTCCAATTTAGAGACAAGGATGTTGTGTGGGACAGTGTCGAATGTTTTGCACAAGTCCAGGTTGATGACATAAACTGCTCTAACCCTGTCCATGAGTTCCATAGCCCCATCATAGAGGGCCACCAAATTGATATTCTGTGAAAAACATATGTAGTAGTTTAAATTAAGTGTCCATCTGTCCAACTTTCCTGTCTCTGACATCTCATTCAGAGAGGTTCTGTATCATGTTCTTGTTGATGTGCATATAGGCCATGAATAAGTTTTGCAACCCAGTTTTCTGCAATCACTGTAGTCCCAAAACATACTCTTTGCCTGCCATCAGCTGTTGCAGTCCCAGCACGACGCCAGCAGCCTGGACTAGTGGTTCTGATATACGCGGCTACCAGCTGATGGCCATGTGGCCAGCAGGAGTCACTGGGGCATTTGATAGACAGAGCAGCTTTAAGCCAGCAAAGCCAGTTAGTGCTGTTGAGTTCAGACACCTGGTTCCCCTGTGGTTGTAGTACAAGCCTTGTCAGTTCAAATGGAGGAATTGTTGTAATGTGCTGCCAATCAGACTTTTTCCAGTAAGGCTCTAAAGCAATTACAAAATAACTTTTTCTTCCTAACTTCCCAGGAAGAAAAGTCAGCATTGATATAGGAACAATAGAAGTCACAGATTACAGAAATTAGATGGAAAGACAAGTGAGCAGTTGACTGGACCAGGAGTATAACCAGATTATTTAGTGGTAATTTGGTTCTAAATTAGCAGAGGAAAAGGTGTCTGCTTGGAACTCTGAGATTTGAGAAATTAAGATGTTGCTTGACTTAGGAAAAGTATGAAGCAAACAGATATTTTCTTTAATAAACAAATGTACAAAATAGTGAAAATTACTTTCTCCCTACATTTGACATCAAACCAGAAAGCATTTTTAGACTGAAATGTAGCTTTTTTTCAAGACATTAGAGTCAGATTGTGATCTATACTGCATAAAACATGAATGCATGCGCAAGATCATTTAGAGTCAAACAAATTTTGTCCCTTCAGAGTGCTTTAATGTGTTTTATGTCTGCACATGTAAACCTCTACTAAAAGAATCTTCTTCAAGTTCTTGAGGTTTGGCACACTACAAGTTGGAGCCTGGGGGAAAAAGTACTTTACAATCACATGACACTCCTCTATGTGGAGCACAGGGGGATGCCAGTCAGATTTTCATAGGCAGGAGTTGAAAGTGTTTGACAGTAACATGGCTTCGTCCCAATTGAGTCTTAGATCTCCACCATTTCAACAAAATATTTTTTCTAAGTACTTGTTTTATTTAATGCTCTCAGATTTTACCTCTCTGAATTTAAAAAGTTGTCATAAGAGGTTATGGTCAGCAATAAAGAGAAGATGAAAATGGGAAGGGAAAGAAATTGTTACTAGATTATTGCTTGTCAACCAAATAGATTTATGTATGCTAAACTATAAGTTTTGGTCATAAATTTTATGACTACACGATAGGACAAAATCATTTCATTTGAATGTAAATTAAACAAGGAAACAGAAAAATAGAAAAACATGAGGTAGTAATTATGTATGAACAACAAGAAATGTAAATGCACAAATGTTTGGCCACTGGATGACACTGTTGTCTTGAGTAGGTAAACTAAAAAAAAAAAAAAAGTGTGCATCATGTTTCTCAGTAGTAATTTTTCAAGTGATTATGAATATGTCCCATTTACGGTATTTATGATTTCTTCAGGCACTCCACAATCTTCTGTAAAAAAGTTGATATTTACATGTTACATCAAAATGTTAGGTCAAAAAATTGTACTACCATTTTTATTTTGTGTCCTAGTATCTCCAGGAGTTTCAAAACTTTTCAACCTTAGGTTCTAGTACTTTTTCCATTACTATTTATATGAAAGATAGTTACTAATGCTTCAGAAAAAGCACCCTTTTTGAAACTGTGAGTTTGGTATTCTGAATCTTAATTTGTCCACAGTGTAGCTCTGACTTAATTTCCTTTTCACATATTCTTGTTCTTCAGAAATTTCTGGCTACCTCTTTTTAGGCCTACTCAGCATGTCAGAATGTTTGATTGTGTAGAATACTGATGTTCTCCACTGTTAATTTAACAAAGAAAAGCTCTCTTTTGGCTGCTCTGAAGTGTTCTAAAGGGACTGTTTAGAAAGAGCACATTCTACTAGAGGAGGTGCTTTGGTTTTTTACCCAGCCAACTATTTGCACCATACAGTTAATTGTTTGGGTATGTCCAGTGACCACTGTCTTAGGAAGTGTACATCAGTCCCTTGTGAATTAAGATTTAAAGATTCATTTTCTTCTGGTGGAGTACTTACTGCATTACCATTCCATGGCTGAGGATAAGCAGTTGCAGCTAAAGAAAGCAATGAAGGTGATTTACTTGTAATGGGAAGCAAAGTCTGTACATTCTCTTATCTTCTTTGAAATCTTCATGAAATACTAAGCCCAAAGAAACAGTAGATAAAACTGAGGCAGGAAAGGGCATCATGTCTACTTTTATTGTCTTGACTTCATGAATGTAAGAGACAATTTGGACAGATTAACTCTTCAGTAGGCAGTGCTATTGGAAAATTTTATCACATGAGCTATATCAAATGACACATAGGATGAATATGAAAATATAAAGCACATACAAAGTTCTTACTATTACATTGTTTTCTGTTTCAGTTGCATGCATGATGATGATTGTATGCATAAAAAAATAGTGTACAAGCACTACAAAGAGAGTACAAAGCAAAAAACTTCCCAAATGGTTATCACAAAATGGGATCTAATTCACAAAATTCACTGCATGCAGTTGAAGCACTATGGGACTGCATCTTTGCCATTAAAAATATCATGCAGTGTCCTGAGATTTAGTGCTTTGAAAGAGGAGTGCAAAGCTTAGGCTTTTCAATTCACCAGTATTTAATTTGAGTGTACTTTATTTCCAGCAACTATAAAGGGAAAGGAACTTAAAAATATGGAAAGAGTTTTGTTTGAAAAATATTGGCTTCTCCCTAACATCAACATTAAAGATCTAAATTAATTAGAAAGTTGTAGTTCTTATTATTGTAGTTATTATTAAAATAGCCATGTTGCACAGCTTTGTGTTAGAAATCTGCTGCATATGTCCTGGTTGCATGAGTAGCACAGATGTAAACCTCTTTGTAAAGCTCTTTCATAAGTAGTATCCTAATATGTAATTCAGTTTGATTTTTCATTTACAGGTGAATTTGTGTAACATGTTCTGCCCTCTCTGCACAGACAGCTAATGGAAAATATACCAGATTAAAAGAAAACAGAAATGATGCTTTACTTTGGTTTGGCTTTCATAGTATTACTAACTGGCTTTACCTGTTCTTCTGTTCTTAAGAAAATGAGTTTGAAATCTTCAGATCAGTTTCTAATTTAGGTCCTTAAATTTGAATACATATCATAGCATTTTTGCAACATCTGAAATAAATGTCCTGTGAATCAAAAATTTCCTCTAAAATACTGCTGTAGAAGTGATATTTGGCAATGGGAGCTTGAAAGGCAAGCTTAGAACTCAGGAGTTCTGGACTGTGAAAATAATGAGGCAAAACATTATGTTAGGTGAAGCATTAGTTTAGATACCAAGAGCAGTTTAAAGAAGTGTAGTACTGTGAAGATACTATTATGTTTTGACAAGTACTGTGAGAACTCACAGTCCACAGCCTTCAGAGTGTCTGTGCATACTGACTATGCTTCAAGCAATGGTTCAGAATGATTTTCTTATAGTACCAAATAGAGGATTCTATTCATGTCCCAGTGAGAGCACTGAAACTGTTACCAGGAAGTCTTGTGTTTTCCTCTGCTCTGAATGCTTCCTCATATTCCCACTTTCTGAATGGAGAAAAATGGAGGACATAATTACCCAAATCCCAAGAAAGCAGGAAAAATTTCATAGAAGAATAGACAGATCAAGGATCCAGCAGGGTACAATAGGGACTGGAGAAGAGCAAGGATAAATTAATTGATTTAAGGAAAGGGTGTATCTTTATGTACTGAAGCAAATATGAATAAATGTATTTTTACTATCTCAGTTAAGATATATATAGAATTCACTTCTATAGTTCTACAATTCTCACATAGTTTACAAATACAGCACTTGGATAAGTTGGTTTGGATTTATGTATCAAATGAGCAGGTAAATGCTGTTATATTACTCCATATTCTCTATGAGCAACTGATGAGTTGTCTAGGAAATAGTTTATAAGCTGTGCTTAATACTATTATTTTTTATATTTTAGAAGGCTTACCGGGAGGAACAACTAATTTACAGACTATTGAGACAAACTCAGCAGGAGCGGAGGATTGCTGTTCAACTCATGCATGTTAGACATGAAAAAGAGGTGTTAAGGCAAAACAGAATTTTTAGGGAAAATCAGTATAAAGAAAGACGACTGAAAGAATTCCAGGAAGCTCTTGACAGAGAAGAGGTAAAAGATCATTTGCTTCCTGAATTGCTGCAGGGCTGTTACAGAACTTTCCTTTTATAAAATGGGATTTGTATTGTCAACTGTTAGAATTTAGGACTTTTTTAGGGACAGGAATATATTCTTTTATATAGGTTCAGAGTTACAGCTAAGCTAATTAAGGGATAAAGCTGAGCAACTTAAAGTCTAATTTTGATCTTTTCTTCCAAGCTAATTTTAACTTTGTAGGAAAACATCTCTGTATGCTCAGTTATAAAGGTACAGTCTTGCAGAGGCAAAATGACAAGACAGCGACATAAGACCTTGTTCAAAGAATCATGTTTTTCATTTCCTTTAGATGTAATCTGTTAACATCCATTTTTGAGAAATGCTAGAGGACTTTCACTCATGAGTGCTAATTTCTACCTTGGAAACTCAACTTGGAGTTGATTAATAAATTAAAAGGACTTACAAACCTGTGGCAAACTGCAAAGTGCTACACTCATAGTAGGCCATAATGTGATGGTGGAAATCACCAGGTTTGTTCCTGCAAAAAACAGTTAGCAGCTCCAAATTCTCCAACACAACCGGAGTCCTAAATTATCAGCAGCTGCAACTGTTGATTACAACATCTTTTAAAAGTATGCTTTTGGCAAAAAGGAACACACTGTCACAGGAACTATTGATAATTTTCTTCCAATATCAGAAATCTTTCTCAAAGATTGATCAGCATCAATAATACAAAATTATTTCCAGATCAGAATCTTTTAAGCTAAATTATTTGTCATGTGTTCTCAATGAGTATTCCATTGTGGGTTTCAGTGGGACTAAGCCTTTACCATAGTTGTTTCTTAGGAAGAGTACACAGCATCATTTAATTTTTCCCTGCCCCTTAAGCACTAATTGTGTTCTTAATCTGTTGATTGCAAAAGAAAATTTAAAAAGAAAAAACCTGCAATTTATAGAATAAATAAAATTTTATAGATTTTTCTATGTGTTGGTCTGCTTACTCACTATCCACCTCTGGTGAGAATCTAGCTTTTTTTGTTTCTTGATTTAGATGGAAAGTTAATTTTTGTTTCCAGGACTGTGCAGTTCTGCAGTTTCATTTTCTTTGTAGTCTCAAATTTACTCTCTAAATAAAAATTCTAGGCTCTTGCAAAACAAGAAAAAATCGATTATGAAGAACAAATTGTCAAAGAAAGAGAGCATCATGAGAAAATTGCTGCTGAAAGAGCTCAAGCACGCTATAAAAAGCATTATTCTATATGTTGGGAAGTGGTTAACCAAGTCATTGATTTGTCAACACAAGTAGGAGAGTATCGACTTCTGACAAACAAGTGAGTATAGTAGCTGTGAGACAAAAATAACAGCGTAGCTGTTAGGCTTCAGAGTTCTACATGCTATAGTTCCCTCTTCTGACATGCCTGAATAGCACAGATTCTGAAAAGGTCCTAAAAAGGCAGTAGCATCCAAGTGCTTGTGTTTTAGGAGTGTTTCAAAAACCAGAGCGTGGGGCCTTGTTGCTCTTGTTCTCTCATCAGTATTCAGTGATTAGACTGTGGGGTAAGGCTTACAGCATTAGAAGTTATGCCAAAATCTGCATTGCCTTTTAGTGGAATTGTATGTAAAAATAATAAAGCTGTAACCATGTGAAATATATATGATAATGTTTTATGGAAATATAAATTTAGGCCCAGTGAGTACATGATAAAATAGTCATCTTAAACGCAGTTTAGTGACGATTCAATTCTTTCCTTGTCTGACACAGTCATGGTTCCAGTATAAGCTAGCATCACATTTGCTTGTACTGAGTGGTGCACAATATGTAGAGATACTTGAAATAGGTTGATATAATCCTAACAAATAATAGAAACTTTAATTGTGACTATTTGTTAAATTTAAGTTTACGTTTAGCTTGCTGCCATACGCAGTTTGTCTTTTTTGACATAAATATTTTCCCTTTCTGAAAGAAAAAAAAAAAAAATCTTACTTTTATAATGCTGAACTAATTTTAGCTTCCAGAAGAAAATTCTATTGTTTTTTGGTGAGAGGAAGCTTTATCCCACAAAAGGGAAGAATATTTTGAAGTACAGAAAAATAGCTATAGCAAAACTTATTACACAGCTCTGGCAGCCAAATACTGTGTGATGATACATTTGTGAAATATTGAAGCCTATAAGAGCCTATGGCTATCATATAAGTAACCAACAACTTATGTAAAGCTGTAATAATTATAGAAATCATTACAAATGATATCTACTTTAGCATATGCTTGTTTTGTCATTGTGATTCTTGTAAATTTGGGTTCGCTATTCTCAAATAACTAACCCCTTTAATTTTTGTTTTGGAATTCATTCTTTTTCTTCCTTTAAATTTATTTCTTCTGCAGCAGAATTCCGTTAAAGCTGATGCTTGATTGGAAGGAACTTTTTTTTAATGGAAAACCGGTATATGAACAAGCCTCAATTCAACCTTTGCCCAGTGAACCACACCCAGAACAACTTTTAGAGCTGAATAAAATGAATCTTTTAGATGAAAAAGATTATAGTGAATACAAGGTACATCAAACTGATAAGATATAATGGAAGATAATACACTTTGATTTTTCATAATCATAAACATTTTGTTGTACTATTTCATTTTGTTCTTTTACAAGTTTCAAATATCAGATTTTGACATCCATTTTTTTTCAATGCCTGAGGTTTTATATGAAATATATGGCTATATTTTATGTTAATAGCAGTGGAGAACTGGTACAATTTTAACACACTGTTATAATTTCATTTTTGTATATAACATTGATTGTTTTTCCCTCTTGAGCTTGTAGGACCGATATATTAACTTGATAGCCTTAATTTCAGCAATTTTGAATGAAAGCTTTCTAGTAAGATTTATTAGTTTGAGATAAGCATTGTTTTAAAATGGTAACATTAGTGAAAATTATTAAAAATCACTGGCATTTTTCTTAACCTTCCATTAGAATACAAGTAACTATTTTTTGGGGAGCCTTAAAACTTCAGCTTTACAATACTTCAATATAATTTCTCAACTTACGGATGAAGTATTAATGTTTTCCTGTTTAAATGTATTGTACAATTTTTTTTCTGAATTACATTAATGGTACTTTTCTTTGAGGGGAAAAAAGAAAATCCTACTACATATTCAGTTTTTTCAAGTAATCTGTTTAACTAGAATATGGCCAAATCATGGCAAATACCCCATGTTTGACTTTTTGGGAATGTGCTTTTATCCACATCCTGAAACAATTGGTACATTTTCTTTTGAAGTGAGTATAAATGTTTGTTACAAGTTTCTGTGATGAATGTCTGACAGCTCAGTTTACTTTGGTTTCAATCTTAATGTACTTTTTTCTGATTGCCTACTATTATAGCTTATTATTATATTCTGGTGTCTATTTATAAGGTCTTTGTTCAGACTGTATCAACTTGTAATGGATTTTGCGATCACTTTCTTTAGGTGAAAAATGCATACATATAAGACCAACAGGGAGGACATATGGGACAGACAGGCAGGAAACAGTGGGGAGTTTTTCTGTTACACTGTTGTTTATATTACACCATAATAGTCTTCTTTAGATGTAAAGCACTGGAGATCACAAACATTTAATGACACATTTAAAGTCTCTTTTTCAATGCCAGTCTGTTTCAACTGTACATCTACATAATTCATTTTTTCCCAGTTATTGTTAGTCCTATGCCTTTCTAAATCAGTATTCCTGAAGAGCTTGTATCATATGACGTAAAATTTTTGGCACCAACTCGTATTTGTGTCTTCTAAAAATTTAAGTAAATTACTAATGCCTACCTTCAGTTGATTCTAGGCAAAAGTATGTTGGCAGAACATTCTGGCAGTTTATGCTTATTTCCTTAAACCTTGAGAAAAAAGGCTCAGAAAAGGCAATTCTGCATTTCTCAAGAATATTAAGTTTACATTAGGAATACTGACTAAAAGTGTCAGATACATTTAATAAAATACAAGAACAAGATACAGTACTATCAGTCCACTGCACATTCCACATTAGATTGAAAATATTTGGAAACTACTACATTATCAGTTTTGGCTAATCACTTCATAAATCCATGAAATCTCCCAAAATAAACATAACAGTAGGCACTGCTCAAAATTTCAAATAATTTCCGGTTTCAATCAAGAGTGTTGACAAGGAGTTACTTAACTTTCACCTGGATGCCTGAAAATGTGCTTCTGACAGGTAAGCTACTTTATCTCAAGAAAGGTACAATCTAGCAATCTTCTGCTTAAAAGGGCAAGGAATTTGAAAGGTGAGTGCATTGAATGGGGAGCCCATTTAATTTGGAATTAATTTTTCCTCCTAGAGTTTGAAACAACAGTTCCATCTTTCCTTATTTTTTAAGGAAGAATGGTTCACATAGGACAAGGATTTGAGGTTTTTAAGCATTTTTTTTCAATCATATATTAAGTAGGATGTTTTCTGAGATTGCTTAGAGAGGAGATATTCTGCAACTCAAGATTATTTTTTTTTTTAATTTGGTTTTACTGATCAAAAATAGAAGATATTTTCATTTAGGGTGATAATAAGTTACATTGTTATATTCTATCTAATGCATGTATATTCAGTCGACACTGATCAAGTTCTGTTAGTAGAATGTATGCTGTGAAAATGTATCATTCATGCAAGTAAGTTGAGGAAAAGGTTGCATATTCTACCTGGAACACGGATTCAAAACATTACATTTCAGCACAACTTTGAAACTGGTTGCTTCTGTTAATGGTGATTAAATATTTAATTTTAGAATGATATAATTGTTGAGGTTGAAAGGGATGTGAAGGTCATTTAGTATCACCTCTTTGCTCAAAGCAGGGCCAACTTCTGAGTCAGATAAAGTTGCTCAGAACCTTGTCTGGTCAGCTTTCAAGTATTTCCAAGGGTAAAGATTCCACAGACTCTCTGTGTTCAGCCACTTTTATTGTGAACATTTTTTTTCTCCATTATTCTTCCTACTTGGAGTTTCTCTTGCTGAAATATTTGACTGTGTAACAATACTTTATTGTGCACCCCAATTGAGGTGACAAGCCAGAATCTATTTGGAAATATTATTAGTCCATGTATCTTTCAAACAGCTTTTTAGTATCCTGCAACCAAACAATAATTAATGCAGCACTAGAACTACCCTGCATACTAAAATGTTCTCTTTTAGCTTCTCGTACCAGAAGTTGGACATTAGAACTTTCCTAGAGCTATAAGATCCAATAGTGGCAGAGTATATATTAGAGTGACTAATGGCAAGAAGTACAATTCTGTGTTCACTTCTTTTGAACATCCTTCCAATCTCATCTTTCTTCCAATGAGATTGTCAGTAAGACTATTTTTACTAGCAAAGCCTCATTAAGCTGTATGCTGGTACCTCATAGTACTGATAAATTTATATTGGTCTCAGAGCAGTTGAACTGGAAGTTTCTAATCAATATTTCCTTCCCTCAAAGTCGTCTCAATTACATGGTGCCTTGTTTGTTTTGGATTGTTGACTGTTAGTTGGTCGGTTGGTTGGGGTTTGGGTTTTTTTGTTTGCTTGGTTGGTTGGGGTTTTTTTTGGGGGGAGGTTGTTTTTTTGTTGTTTGTTTGTCTGGTTTCTCCTTATTTTATGTGTTAGGCAAATATACATATTTGAAATCTTTGTCCATACAAATTTTCAAAGATGTGTAATACTGGGCAACAACGTTACCGAGAGTTTTTAGAGTGCTGAATACTGACCTCATGTTCCAAAAATCTGCTATTGATTCATTCTCTGTAATAGTGAATATCAATAAATGCATAATGATTATGACATAATTAAAGCTTTTAACAAGGGTCTATTCTAAAAAATATTTTATTACTTGGTAATATTCAGATTTGGTTATTGTATGTATCCAGTTTGTGTATAAATACATATATCTAGAAAGATGAAAGACAAAGAATATTATCAAATTATTTGGTAATTTGTCATTTACACAGAGCATGACAGGAGAATGGTGCCCAGATGAAGAGAACAGTGAAAACAAACCTCCTCTTAATAATAACATATTGGGTCATGTGCTTCATAGACTAATGGAGATTTTCTATCCTCCAAACCCCGTATCTTCACCTGCGTTTCCACCATTTCCTATCAAGGGATGTATTTTAGGAAAGCCTTTTAGTGGAAAAACTACCTGTGTAAAGTTTATTGAAAAAGGTAGAGTGGGTTTGTTTTGTTTATCTGTTTGTTTGTTTGTTATTCCTAAAATTCTTTATTATCTGAGTTTCAGTCTTTATTTGCCTTAAAATCCCACTTTTTTGTCTATTAGTTTGCAATATTCAGGTACTATCTGTTGATATTTTGGTTCAAGAGGCCATCCAAGCTTTTCTTAAAAATGAAATGAAAAGTGAGGAAAACATGATTCCACAAGAGGCAGAGTGTTCTGGGGAAGAAAATGAGGTAAGCAATTTTGTTGATTTTTGTTTTGGCTCCTACAGGGAGATGAGCATGAAGTATGTAAGGAAGAAAGCATGTTTAAATTTTTTTTCTAGATTTCAAACTTAACTCTAAGTTTTGACTTACAAGACTTTGAGAGTCAGCTTGAATTGACAGGCTTGTTTTTCCTGTAATAGTAGTTTCCTTTCTAATCCATTTTCTTTCGTAACTGATCAACGTCAAGAAGAACTTGCCAACACTGGATGTATTAAAGAGTCTTGAAACAGAAATATCTATCAATGGAACTGATGGTGGGTATATATTTTATTTATATATGTATTTATACATGTAATCTTACTAGATTTAAATGACAATTCCCCTTTCTCTTGTACATGTGAGGTAATATCCATGGATTCTGAGTTCTCACAGTAGTTTCCATTATGAATTTCCTGTTTCCACACATTCCTGGTGTCTGAAAGCAGCAAATGCAGGCTGCTCCATGAAAGAAAGTGAGCTAGGTGACAAGCACAATAGCAAAGCAGGAAGTGCCAACATTCAGCAACAAAGACTGGGGGTATCCATTGATGTCAGAGTCACTATCATGTCCAGAGACATTATTCAGCATGAGCCTCAGTCTGATGCTGTTCACCTTTGCTGCAAGGGCACATTGCTGGCTCGTGGTCAACTTGTTCTTCAGGTTCTCCAGGCCCTTCTCTGCAAAACCGATTTCCAGACAGTTGACCACCAGCTGGTACTGAAGGCAGGGGGTGTTCCTCACCAGGTACATCTCCTTTTGATGAACTTTGTGAGATTTCTGTCAGCCCTTTCCTCCAGCCCATCAAGGTCTCTCTGAAGGACAGCACAGCAATCTGGTGTATTGACTGCTCCCTCCAGGTTGCTGAGGGTCCACTGTCTCTCAGTTGTGCAGGTCAGTAATGAAGATGATAAACAATACTGGTCTCACAATCCACACTTGGGCTACACCAGTGTATCACACGCAACTGATCACTGACTGTCAGCTGCACTTCACGCTGCTGCTCACAGCCCCTTGAGCCTGGCAGTTCAGCCAGTTTTTAGTCCATCTCACTGTCCACTTATCTTGCCCATATTTCATCAGTTTG
>WYDI02042781.1:0-33748 GCA_009867235.2 Psittacus erithacus
CCCCCAACAATGCACCAAATTACTCGCTTCATTTAGTGCTCATGGCTCAGCGCAGGCAAATAAGAGGAAAGAGTTCAACTTGACCAGATGAGTCTCAGGGAGGGGAGGTGAAAAGACACTGCTGCTTAACTGAGGGGGGGGAGTTCAAGCAGAAAAGGGAAAAGATCAATACCGCTGGGGCTTACTCCCACTCTATTAGAAAGAATCATATTTCATATTAACATAGCCAATTTAGAAGCCACATTTACATTCCTAATTTGCATCCTGGCTTTAAAAGCTCATTTGTAATGCACTGTATAATTATTGATGCCTTATATGTGACTATACCACACAGTGTCAGGTTGGGAAGGGGAAGAAATGCCGTCTGGTTTCAATAAACAAACTAGTTACAAGTTTTAATGAATGTTAGCCAGTAATAAATGACTTTTTTCTCCTATCTCAGAGGGAAAAGAAAAAAAAAAGGAGCAGAGCTGGACGAGCTAATTAGAGGCTGTGTATTTCAGTAGCAAGAGTAAATGAGATACGGCACAGCAGTGGAAAATGTACTATGTAATGCCCCTTTCTCTCTTGTTGTGCATGAGTGGTAGTGGCAGACCGAAGGACGGTTTCATATCTAGAACAGAGCACACTGAGGAAATCCTGTCTGGAAGGCAAGGCACGCTTTGCAAGTGTCGGAAATCATTATCTTTGATCTTTCTTATTAAGTTCTCCAGGTTTCCATGTAAGCTTAAGGTGAGCTGAGAGAAGGAGAGGAATGGACAAAAAAAGGGATGACATGTGAGTCTCAGTGTACACATGCTCACTTATCTCTTACTAGGTTACTTTTTTGTTGAAGTACACTCACAATTATTACTAGCATGGGATAAAATTATGTCAGTTGTATATGGAAAACAGGAAGGAAAGTTGACAAAATCACGCATCTAGACTGAGGACTGAGGAGCTGGGCTTGTTGCCTCTGCAAAGGGCAGGGATAAAAGAAGAAGACTGGGCAATTCAATCTGTTTTGACCTTCAAGTGCGAAAACCAAAGTGACAAGACATAGAAGCCCTTAAGAGACCCCCATGTTTAACCCCCTCATGGGTGAGTCCCGCTTTTTGCATCTGGTCTTGGCAACAAAATAAATTGCCTTGATGAATTTCCTCAATTTCACAGGTATTTAATCTGTTTGAGAGGAAGCTTCTCACCAGAACACTTTGAATGAGCCCTCACCTGATGACAATATTTGAAATGTCTTGGGTTACTATCAAGGTTTTTGGACTGGGAACTGGGAACAGGATGACGGTGCTTTACCACGGCTGAAAAGCCAACACCGTTTTTTACGGGTTCTGAATTTTGTAAATGGTGACATCTTTTTACTTCTCCACTTTGATCTGTCAGAGCAAATGCTTTCAGATTTGAGTTGTTTGGGTTTTTTCTGCAGCCTTCCCACAAAGTGCTTTGCTGCTTAGCACAGGACTTCAGTGACAGTATAGACTAACATACTTTGGATATCATTATTGTCTGTTTAGACATATGTACTTTAGTCATATGACACATAAAAGATTAGATCCAAGCAGTACAGGCGGGAAACTAAAATAGAGGCAGGTAAATAGAAAAAATAGCCAAATATTAAAGGATATTTTTAGAAGATATGGAAGAAGTAAAAAAAAAAAAAGCTTCTTCAGCTCTTTCTATTCTGCCATTGCAATTCCCAAATCTGCTCTCCATTCAGAGCTATCTATTTCTTGTTATTATCAATTCAATTTATCTCTATGCAGCTTAGAAGACTGCCAGGGGCTGTCAACATGTATCTAGTGCATCTTCCTCATGTAGCATCAACACGAGTAGGTCAGAATACATGTCTCCCTTTCATGAAATAGTGTGCATTCGAGTCACCCTAGATGTGAAATTGCTCAGACACTCACTGTGGTACAGGGATAATGCTATTATGCTGATAAAGTAAAAAAAATTAAATGCTTCCAAATGTCCTGTATCTCTCAGATGCTATCAGAGAAAGCTGATGGAAAGGAAGCAGTGCTTGTGGTGTTTATGGTGAGTTTTCTGAAGTGAGGACACTGTTCACTCTAACTGTCTGCAACTCCAACTAATTTTATATTTGTTGTAAAGCATGAGGAAGATTATCTAAATCCAGATTTTGGTAATCTTCTAACCACTTTCCGAACAAATGGAGTTGTAATCCCTCACCTGTGTTTCAAAACTTTCCTATAAAACAGAGGTAAGGGATAATTCCCCCAGCTTCGCAGTGGTTATCAGCAGAATACTAGCATGCTGTGCCATGCTCCTTTACTTTTGCATCACTGATGTATATCTAAAAGGGGTGTGCATAGGTAGATAGACTGTACTGAAGAAGACAAATTACATAGAAAAGCATTCTGAAAACATGAGAAATTACACCCCAAAGGTGGGATTTGGTATAGCCATTGATGTCTTGAGGGTTTTCTAGACTCTCTTTCCTATAAAAGAGAAAAATTGGCTTTTTCAGGTTGCTATTCATCTTATCCAAAAGTAGACATCCAGAATACATCATATGAATCTAGACTTAGAGCTTATTCTTTTTGCCTTTATAAAGGAAAGATTTTATAAAAATAAATTTCTTAGAAGTTGAAAATTATCGTATGCATCTCTAATATAAGATCACATGAATCCTACCTTTAGGGTTTAGGAAATGTCAGACTTGAAGAGAAGGTACACCAGCTCAGTGGTGGTAGCTGGAAATGCTTTGTTCTTTTCTTGTTCCTGGTATATCTCTTCTTCTGGTATTAAGTTGAAACCAAAAGCTACCAAGCTTTTCCAAATATCTTTGGAATGTTCATACATATCACCACTTGAATCAGTGCCATCACTTTCAACTGTCTTCATCTTATAATAATTAGGCAATTGGGACACAGAATGGAGAATTAACTTTTATTTGCACTCAAATTCAAATTTTCTCACACAATTTTTTGAATATAATCAACTTTCTAAAATAATCTAATGCCACTGGGCTCATGGTGGACGTTGGTTAATGATAGCAATGGGAATAGAATTGGGGCTCAAAGCAAACAAAAAATAAATATCTGTCTGTGGAGATATGTGTGATGTGTCTTTTGTTTTTATCTTCTGCTACACCTTCATCCTGCTGCCTAACAGTAAATACTCTGTGTATGCATGTGCCAATGTTATAAAGAAAAATTAAGATTTTTGAGCTGGTTGAGTCATCCAGTATGAACAATGCATTCACACAAATTTGTCTCATTTTCTTTTCAGAAAGTACCAGTGAAAACAAACTTTTATCAAGTATTGAGTGTTAAAAGAATAACAAAAAATCTGATTTCCCATAAGTTCACATATATTTATTTCAAAGGGTTACTCATGCAATATCCTAAACTTGCTAAGTGGCAGATCCTCGCTGTGGCACTGTGGAATGGATGCAGGAACGAAAGGGATATTTATTAGTTCCACAACCTCAAATTTAAGCATGTAGTTTATGTCATTAAAGTCTCTTATGTAATCAATGGAGAGAGATAGGCACTCCAGGCAACTTAATCATATAGGTTTCTCAGAGTAGACGAGTTATCTTCTGGAAATATTATGATGAGGTGTAGCTTGGATGAATAACATAGACTACATGTCTAATCTTTAGGTGAGTAACTTTCCGAAAGAAAAGATGTCAGCAAGGATTCAGGCCTGCCGTTGTTATCCCTTTACCTAGCTGTCAGACACACACCTGGCCTTTCCCAAGGTAGAGTTGTTGACTATGCAGACAATTTGGACAGTTTAAAAAGATGGGTTTTGATTGTAATATCCACCAAATTTAACTGCTCCCACCTGGGGAACATAGGTTCGACTGCTTTGGGGATTAAAAAAATTATAATAATGTTCATGTAAGGTTGATTGTCTGAATGAGTTTCCTTGGGGTTTTGCTGTGCTTTATTAAGAAGAAGAGATTGTTCTAACTACACGTTGTGCAAAGTGCCTCCTCTATGCTAAAGCAATGTGGGCATCACAAAAATCCTTCTGCTATAAACTTTGTGCTATCCTGAGAAATCATATACTCCAGAGGAATATGTGTATATATGTCTTCTGTCTATCTAAAAATGCAGATAAGATAATGCATATACATGCATATAAACACACACAAATATGTATATTATTCATATATACAAAGGTAGTTGTTCAGTATCTTTTACAGTTAGAAAAGAACATGTTTGCCTTCAGGTATTTCAAGTTAGTGATATGAAACACCTCAGCTACGCAATAACTGTTAAGTTGAATATTGTTTTGCATTTTGATTATAAATTAGAAGAACGGTACATTAACTCTGTTTTGAGGATAAGATTAAAAAAGGCCTTGTTTATTAAGATGCTACTGTGGTGATATTTGCAGCATACATTACATTTATAATTGACTTATTAAGACTTATGCACTGCAAATTACAGTGATAGTACCCACAGGCTAAAAAATCATCAAAATATATAATGGCAATTTACGAAGGTTTGTATCCACAAATGGGAAATTTTATCTGGTGTTCTCTTGTTCTAATGTTTTACTCACAGCTTTTGCAATATTCAAATAGGTAGCTTGAATGCTGCAAAGAGATATTGAAAAGTAATCACGACAAAAAAAGGCTCAGAAAATACACTGGGTGTTAACCCCCAAAAGAGCCTATGTATAACAACATAAGATGGTTTGTGAGGTAGCCTTTTCTTCAAACTTAAAGGAAAGGTAGGGGAGTCGACTGGGTCATATTCTGCTCTAGGCTATGGATAATATAGACTAATCCCTCACTCCTAGTCTTCATAAACATGTATCACTATCTCTCTATCTACGTTATTAAAACAATGAAGATTCATGCAATAAAGATTGCAACAAATTTCGAAATAAAGGCTATAAAAATAGCTGACCTGCTAATGAGAGCTAATGAGCTGCTAATGACTGTCATAAAAATTTTTATTCTCCTAACATGCAGGCTCCCACAAAATAACAAACAATGAATGTGATGATAAATCCCAATTTGTCCAAGCTTCAGCTTGAATTCCTTTGAACATTTTGGGGGTAATACAATTACATGGACATTTTTTGGCTTGGTGACATGTACAAAGTAGATCAGAGATGGGGCTGAGGAGGTAGAAGGTAAATGGAGCAAGAGAATATACAGTGCAAAGCTGTTAATGACAGCCTCAAAGTTAGGTTTTATCTGGCACAAGCAACCCAGGAGGTTCCTCAATTGTGTGGAAGACAGCTTCCTTTTGCAAGTAATAGAGGAGCTGACAAAGAGAGATGCCATGCTTGACCTTGTGCTCACCAACAGGGAGGGGCTGGTGGGGAATGTGGTGTTCCAGGGCAGCCTCGGCTGCAGGGATCATGAGATGGTGGAGCTCGAGATCCTCAGGGCAGTGAGAAGAGCATAAAGCAAACTCACTGCCCTGGACTTCAAGAGAGCAGACTTTGGCCTCTTCAGGAACCTGCTCAATAAGGTTCCATGGGATAGAGCCTCATCCAAATACAGACAGCCATATTGCTACAGTATAGACATTGAAATTTAGCTTCCTCAATATGGAGCTGAATGCCACTTTATCAGGGCAAATGGTTAATGCTTAGCTGGAAAGAAGCAGATGAGTTGCATGCTACAGACCACATCTGGAATTACAAAACTCAGAACTGAGTTGGGAACTAAGCTCCTGTCACAATGCTACAAATCTGCTCGTCTCTCTTATAACTGCAGTTCAAGCACTGAGATTAAAAAAACATAGTGTCTTAGGCAACAAGTTCCAAATGCATCAGACACAGGTGAATTTAGATTGAGGTTTTCAAAGACATCTAAGTTGGCTTGTCATGAAACTACACATTCCTGGTTCTCACTTCCCCCTATGTTTTGAAAACTTATATTTTTTTTCCCAACTCAGAAAATGATCAGAAAGAAATACTGGAAAACTTTCAGTAAGTTTCTTCCACTGTAGGTTTATGTGTAAGGTCTATCACAGAAATGTATCATGCTTTGAAATTTGACAGAGATATGACAAGACTTAGGTATTCTAGGCCTCTCAGGGCCAAGAACATATTCTGAAATTATGTGACATTCACTTCACTGAGATGTTTACTGAATGTCACTGAATGTGGCAAGTCAAGTAGCAAAATGCTGAGATAGATGTGGATCAAATGCATAGGTAAATGCATTTTAGTTCTGTTGGATAATGGTTAACATTTCACTCCATATCCTCCTGAGCAAAAAGAAAACAGTAAACCAGCAAAACCTTTACTATAAGGAAAATCAATAAAGGTAGAATAAGCACCTCAAATATATACACTAGAAAATAAACAAAAGTGGCCAAGGCCAGCTCTAGAGTAAAGGACTCAGTTACAGAAAAATTGTAGCTGGCTCTACAGTGATAGATGAAGTCTTGGACTACTTCTTCCTTACTGATATCTCACTGAATAGGACACACTGCCCCAGCAGATGGTCCCTGCCTGCTGCCTGCCCAGTGAAAGCAGGCTCATGGCTGCTGGTGCTGCTGTGGCACGCACTGCAGGGTCAAGGTATGCAGAGCATCTTTTTCTGCAGAACACTGCATACAACCCCATCCAGCAGTTATTCTTGTGGTCCTTACTTCCATTGCACTAAAGAAACCAAAGACTTGGGGCTTTGTTCCAGATAAATAGTTTTGCTTACTTTTTCAGGGCACTAAAATTCAGTTTTCTTAATGTTGAAAACATATTAGATAACATGAAGTCTATCCTCTTCACTTCTAACACTGCAAGACATGCCTGCTTGCTCTTTAGTACTGTCATTTATTACTCCCTAAAACAGCGCCTGGACCGCAATAAATCACAGCCTAGAAGTTCCTTTTCCCTTCCATTACAAAGAAAATGCGTCATATCTGGGGTACTGAAGAGCTCTAATAGTAAAGACCACCTCTTCCATATTACTTACGTTAAATTTATTGCCAGTGTATTTGCATAAATAAGTTTGGAACCCAGGAGCACTTTCATGACCTACCAACAAATGTCTTCTTTTAGCTTTTTTGTTTACGTATATGTGAAAAAAAGGTTATCATCACAGCCTCTGAGGTTCTGTCAAGTATGAGGAGCTGAGTCATAGCAGTGTCCCACAGGAACCCTGCAAACTATTTGGGTTTTAGGTTCCCTATCGATGCTTCTAAAAAGACACATCCTCTATTGTCCAGCTTTCTCCATCCTCTTGTTATATTCCATATTTAGGCGCTTGGTCTAGTGGAAATAAGGTAGATGAAGCAGGATTCTTTTTAACATATAGAAATGCTCACTAACATCTTTCTCCTGCAGACACAGAACTACTATTATTCACAGCACATTGTTCAACTTCATAAAATATGTTCAGAACTGACATATACATGTGATCTAATTAAATTATGAATAGGGGGGAAGCTCATCAGTATGGTTTGGTGATATATGGTAAAAGCATTGTCATTACACCTGACAGTGAGTCCATTGGATCAGATACATGTTCTTTTCTTATCATTTATTTTCTGAGCATTAAAGGGTAATTGAGGAACTTTTTTCAGACTCTATTTTGCAACGCTTTGATGCATGCATACTGTTTTTATTCTGAGATTCTCATCTAGTTGATGATGTCCCTGCTCATTGCAGAGGGGTTAGACTAGATGACCTTTGAAGGTCATTTCCAACCCAAACTATTCTGTGATTCTATGATATCTATGACTCCGTGCAGTTTGGAGCTCAAGAGATTGTGGCTGATTTTTATTTCTATTTTTTTTTTATTTAAAAATATATTAAGCAGAGAAAACAGACTGAAAAAGAGCCACAAATAAAGGAAACATGAAAATATTTGTTATTTCGTTACTTACTGGTGGGATATTTGTTATGGACAGGTCTGGGCAGGGTAAATGAAGAGAGAAAAGAAATTAAAAAATAGAAGCCCAAAAGACATCAAATGTTTTTTAATTGAGATTGGAAGCATTCCAAATCTGACTTTCAAAAAAGTCTTTGATTTACAGTAGTTCATGTTGGGCTCATGTTGTGCCTGCCAAAAATCCGAAGTAGATCAGAGCTGTTTTTGAAATAAACACAAGCCTAATCTGATGTAGGTATTTTAAAACTCCCACTGCTTTAGTTGTAACATCATCTGTTACTGAATGATTTATAAATCATCCCTCTACAGGCAAATTTCTACAAGGTTGAGGGTGATACATCTTAACTTTGGGACACAAGGACATGTTTAGATTCCATATTACAATTGATGGAGACCCTCCACTGTTTTTAAAAGTATTTGTGAAATGGATTCTTTGGTTTCCTGTATATTAGACAAAACCAGTACCTGGGTACGATGGAGTGTTACTTCTTTGGCTTTAAACTGAGTAGAAGAGATAAAAGGGCAGAATTGCTAATAAACATTTTATTCTGCTTGGTTTCCAACTGTGCAGGAATTCCTTTGTAAAAGGAAAAAAAAAAAAAACAAACCCAAACAAAACCCACTTACTTTTGGGGATTTTTTTTTAGAAAATCATTTGTTCATGATCAAGATTTGTTAATAACAAAGTAGTTTATTAGGAGGGATTATTTCATATTAGTTGGGTAGGATTTGTCTCAGTTTAGTTTACATATCTAAAAGCAACGCATTTCTTCTCATTTACTTTTGGGTAGATTCCATCTGGAGTTGATCCTAACAGACTGTTTGACTTGCAGAAAGCAACTCTGCACACCCTGACACTGGCAAGAGTATTTATACTTAGAATACACCCGAGATTCTTGTAGCCCAGATGGCTACTAGAAGTGGTCTTTCTGGGACAACTTAATTAAGTAGAAACCAAACACAGGTAGTTGAACATGGGATAACTATTGCCACCCCATTGGGAAACGTTCACCTTTTAAGTTCCAAGCCTGACCCAGAGGACAGAACAGGGGTTACCCTGAAGTGGTGGTGAGGCCAATATTACCTAGTCTAGCACTCAGACATAGTCTGGGTCTGTCACTCAGGCAAAACTGAGCTGGTCTGAGCTCCACACTAGCTGGTCCAAAGTGCCTCAAAGGCAGACCAAAAATGTAGAACACGTTCTAGTCCACAAGAATATTTTTATGAAAAGCTTTCTCTTGAATCAAAAAAAAAAAAAAAGGAAAAAAAAAGAATTGCAGAAAAATGCGTAGGATATGCTGGTGAAATTACTGATGATCTGAACTGAAAATTTAGAAAGGATCAGTATTATTTTCTTTTTTCCCCTCACCTTACCTTCAGCTGTAAAAACCAATCCCTTTGATTTCCAAATTTCATTTTACAGGCACAAGTTATCATTTTGAGATTACAGCAAAAGCAAAACAAAAAAACAAAGGCTAACAAATGTTTCATAAAACATTTTAGATTTCATCTTAAATGTTTCAGTTCTGTGAACTAAATATTTTCTCTGCTTAGACATACTTCCATTCTGTCCACAGAAGTTAACTGTCTTAAGACATATATACTTTACACCTAGCTGAATATGGTCACTAATGTTTTATTTCTTTAATTTGTCACATCAGAAGAAACAGTCAATTGAATCCAGTTTGATGGTGAGGATATCTTATGCAGTTCTCCAAAAACATTGCATAGCTCAAATTTACGGAGCTGTAAAATTCTTCTCCGGTATTTGCTGGGCTCCCTTAATCCACTTTCCACTTTAGCAAAACTGAGGCTTTGTCATGGAAATCCTAAAAAATGACCTAATCTGATCCTACAAAATTGAGCCGTTGTAGATTAGCAACTAGAGAGTGGAAGAGTGGTTTGCTTCTAAAACCTCTATAGTGTATTTTTTCAATGAGAAACTTATGTCACACTTTGCATTTCAGAGCTTTATCTGTTTGTTTTGTTTCTTTTTCTTTATTTTCAGTAAAATATTTCTTTCACAAACATTGTCAGACGTACAAACTGAGATATTGGGTGTCCTCTCACAGGAAAGAGTTAATTGTTCATCCCCAAAGAGCAAGATGACTCCAATAAACGAATATTGAGCTCCCTGACATTAGATTGGGTGAAGCAGAATGAACGTTAGGTTTTATTTTAATATGCTAATCTAATGAAATGATGCAGTTTATTTTATCTCTTAAGGGAGAAGTGGTAATATTATCTCAACTTTAGATGCATCCTCACTTGCCTGTACAGATCAGTCTTCCACTTTATCAGGGTGATGTTACTGGATGTGGCAATTTATAATTGGAAATGGCAGCCTGGAGATTTTCTAAAAGCTTTGGCTTTTTTTTGAATACTGTGGAATTTCATTAATTATTATTATTTTGACTATGAAAAGAGGATTTGCCCAAGGGCAGTTTTGATGCTCCTTAAAGGTTATTTTTCTCCACAGAAGGTTGCCAAGATTTCAAATTTCTCTGTCAAGAGGCTCGACTTGTTTAGTGGGAGGTGGCTGGAGTGAGCATTAACATTTATAGCTTTGGGAAAGAGACCTCGAACATTGCTCATTCACTTTGAGGCTATTTCACCTCCCTGGAGTAGGGGCAGCTGTCACAAGTTGTAGTCCACTAACCATTCTTCACAGAGGCTGCTGCTTCCTTTACCTTTGTACAGCATGGGGAAGGAGCTGGCAGCACAGTTCCTTAACCAAGGTGTGTTCAGCTCTCAGCAGGGTGAGTGTGAGCCAAATGGGATCATTTATGACCTATCATATGCCAGAGCATATCTTTCCTTCCCCAAATGTCCTTTCTGCAACACAGCCTGAAAGATAAGTGGAAAGGGGAAGATTTCATATGAATACTGCAATCTAAAGCTGGGAATCAGAATCCCAGAATCAGAGAATGGCTAAGGATGGAAGGAAACTCTGGAGAGCAGCTTGTCCAACTCTACTTCTCAAGCAGGACCACCTGGCGCTAGTTGCATGGGACTACGTCCAGTCAGCTTTTGAATATTTCAAAAAATGGAGACTTTATAATGCAAACCACCTTATAAAAATGGATTTGCACTTAAGGAAGGTAAATAGATCCATTTTGCCTAGGTTGTGGAAGGAAAGGGGTGAAAGAAGATCAGGTATAATCTTCTGCAATGAAAGAAAACAATCACATTGTAATATTTTATCAAAACCTGAAAATTAATGTAATTTTTTTAAAAGATAGGTATAATTCTCCTTTCCACTAGGTTTTTTTTTTCTCCCGCCAAAGAGATCCTTATAGAGCAACTCTATTCTTTCATCCTCTTCCCACAGCACATATGCAAAGCAAACAGGAACATGACCCTTTTATACTGTAAGCTCTTCAAACAATTCCCAACTGATGAGCAAAACAAAAAGAAGTTTGGATCCATCCCAGGGCTATAAGTGACTCATCTGTCTAGAGCAGACAAGTCCTTGTGATGAGTCACTTTCCTGTGATCAAGTTTAAAACTAATAAAAGGTGAAGATACAGCATTTTAAATCTCCCTCCACTGCAGTAGTTAGATCATATCAACATGAGCTTTAATTCTGAAGACTTAAGGGGTAAGACAAGGGTTACAGCATTGTCCTGCCATGATGGAAGGTTTCCACCTCCATCTCACCAACTGCTGGGAATGAAACACCCATGTGTATTGCTCCAGAAAGGCTCTGTGTATGCTGTTGTAGCGACCAGGAAATGGTGGAGTTTGAGATCCTTAGTGTAGCAAGGAGGATGTGCAAGCAGGCTTGCTACCCTGAGCTTCAATAGAGCAGACTCTGACCTCTTCAGGGATCTGTCTGGTATAATTCCAGACATTTGTGTCCAGCTTTTAGCTCAGTTGTATCTTATTTGACCAAATTGTTTCTTAGATTTGGTATTTGGACTCTTTGTATTTCATTGTCTTCCAGTTTTCTCAATTTTTGAGACATCGTACAGACCAAGTGAGTCAAAGGGGCAAAAATTAAGAACTACTGTGGTGGTTGTTGCTTGTAAAAATTACTTAAGTGGCGTTTGAGCTCTGACTAATTTATTCAGTATTTAGAATTTAGTGAAATATTTTTTCACATCACTCATCATAAATAAAAGGAAAAAAAAATAGAAACCTGTTTGATGCCTAAGGCATATTTTAGTTTGTTGTTCAGGTCAGTTCATTTTGATGCTTAATTTTTAATGGTTCATTTAACATAACTGGATGACAAAATATTTTCATATAAAACTTGTATTTCTGGGGTCATTTCCTGTCACTTCAAAACCTTTTAAGTCTCAGATGACAGGTTAAACATCAAGGGGGATGTTTAATGTGGGGTTACAATCTTTGGAAAGAGAGGCTGGAGAGCTGCTCAGTGGAAAAGGACCTGGGGGTGCTGACTGATGGTTGCTGAACATGAGCAGCTTGTGCCCAAGCAGCCAAGAAGGACAATGGCATCCTGGCTTGTATCAGAAATATTGTCATCAGCGGAACAGCAGAACTACAGCAGTGATCATGCTCCTATACTCAGCATTGGTGAGGCCACACCTCGAATCCTATGTTCAGATCTGGGCCCCTCACTACGCAACAGACATTGAAGTGCTGGAGCACTTCAAAGAAGGGCAACAGGGCTGGTGAAGGGTCTGAAGAACAAGTCTTATTAGGAGTGGCCGAGGGACCTGGGGGTGTTTAGTCTGGAGAAAAGAAGGCTCAAGGAGGACCTGGGGACCTTATCACTCTCTATGACTACCTGAAGGGAGGATGAAGAGAAGAGGTGGCTGCTTTAGACTGGATATTAGGAAAAATTTCTTCACCAAAAGTGTAGTCAGACATTGGAACAGGTGGCCCAGGGAAGTGGTGGAATCACTGTCCCTGAAAGCGCTCATAGAATGTGTAGATGAAGCCCTTAGTAACATGGTTTAGCAGGGGACTTGGCAGTCCTGGGGTAATGGTTGGAGATGATGATCTTAAAGGTCTTTTCCAACCTAACTGATTCTATGGCCATTGACAAAAGTGGTCTCATTTAGGAACTTGAGTGGAACTTAGCCGGCTTAGACTGAATTTCAGTCTCTGCTACTCATTCTTTATGTGGCTTTAGGTAAAACATTTAATCTGCATCTCCAAAGATTTTTTGAGTAGAAACACTTTTGTTCACACAGTCATTTGCACAGTTTTCATTTTTGAATCCTTCTTGTAAAAGAAGGAAATGATAACTTATGACTGCATGTAGAAATGAAACCCATCAGTGTCTGAGGTATACAAAATCACACACTGTTAGTGGGTATAGGAGCTTCCACTTTAAAGTTATTATCTGCTAGACAACATGTTTTTAAACAAAAACAATAGTACTAAATAGCTATTACTTGCATCTAAACTGTGAATAGCAAACAAGTCTTCCAGCACTGATGTGCAATTTCTAGTATTTCCCTAACTTTTGCCACAATTTTTTTGTTCCTTTCAGAAACAAAACAGCAAGAAAAAAAGAAAACAACCATAAGCAATGCATTTTCAGGCCCTTCAGTGACCCTTCCACTCTATTTTGTTCCGCATTCCTGCTGAGTCATCTTCTTCTGTTGAACTCCATTGCACAGCTCCAAAAGGTACTTGCTTTACATACTTTTCTCGAAATGCAGTGAGTTCATCAGAGGCGTGGCAACCTTTGAGTCATTAGACTGGCTCCTTTCACAAAGAAATCAAGAAAATTCTTCATTCAATAGGAATAGGAATCTGTCTTTTTCTCCCTGAAGGCAAGGCCCTGAAAATGTTTTCATAATCCCAAGTATTAGCTACATAGCAGTTGCCATCCAGATGCTAGGTTCTCCTTCCAACTCCTACTTCTTGGCCACACAAAAAAGGAAACTTATTCTGCTATGGGTTCAATTTTATGGTGGTATCACAAATAACTCTGAGAAGCGATGTATGTATTGGTGTGGAAAGGAAGGGTGCATGCCAAAAGAATGCAATTTACTGAGACCCTGATGATTTACCTGAAGTGAAAATCTTTGTATGCTGCTTCTTGCCGATTCAGGATTCTTTTATTAACATTCATCAAAATTCAAACAGGTAGTAGTGGCCCAAAAAAGTTTCAATACTTGAGGCACAAATACTTTGTCTATATCCATTACAATGGAGATTATATCACTGTTTTGCTCAGAAATTGTGAGGTCAGGGCAAACTTTGGTTTAGCAGCAAGGATTTCAGGTTTCTGAAAGACCTGAGTTCTGCTTGTTTATAATTCCTCCACCTACATGATAACAGCCTTCATTAACCCTCCGATATTTCTTTTTCCTGTCAACTTTGCCTATCTTATCCAAGTCGATTGTGCATTTCTTAGGACAGAGCTTTACTTTCATGTTGTATTTGCTCAAGACCTAACAAATAGGAGACCTCTGTTACATACTTACTGCTATTCCCACTCTTTGCAAAGTGCTTTAACACCTTCTGAGGGAAAGTGATTGATGTGATACAAGGCATTAGCACTGCAAAGAGATCTGTACTTTCCTATATACAAATAAGCTGATTTCACTGCCTTAAAAGGGAGTCATAAGCATGTTCAAAAATTCTATGTAAAAGCTATTTATTGATGCAGTGAGATATCTCAAGTCAGCTCCCAAATTTGAAAAGCAAGACTTAAGCATAACATGAAAAAACTTGTTTTGAGGGGGGCTTATTAGACACTTTCAGTACTTGAGATAGGCATTTTCTTCCCCAGGCAGCCTCCTTTGGCTTTAGTGATTTCAGAGTAAGCAGACGATGCTTTCAGAAACAATCTCAGCCTGCCCTTTGCAATATCACTCTGCTTGCTTGCTTCCTTCCAAAAGCAAGTCTATGGCTATCTCTGGTCCTAAGGACTCTGTGCTGATTATACAGGAGTTGGTAGCTGGCAAATCACTTGACAAAGAGTACGATGGCATTTTAGCATCAAAGCTTCCCATAGGAGACATTATACCTTCAAGAGGGAGAGGAAGAAGGGAAGCGGGGGAACAGGGGAAGGAGGACGGATTCGTAGTGGCAAGGCACCCAGAATGTCACTTACAGTTGGCTGGCTGCAGTTGTCAGGGTTCACTTCCATTAAGCTTTATGTCAGTTCAAAAACTTTACACATGAGGCTGTGTGAAGCATTCTGCCACTGCTGACTGCCCGGGGCTAGCCCACAGTACCTATCTTGTCACTGGTTTTCCAGAAAACCTCTCTGAGAATTAGTTGCATATGTTGGCCAGGCTAACCATAAGAGGTGAGGTTTTGTCTGCTGTTTGTTAGCTTGAAAATGGATTATTTATTTATTTGTTTATATTATTATGTTGAGGAAGGTGCAAGGGGTGGGTCTTGTTTTGGGGTTTTGGAGGAGACAGGGTTGCTTTAAAATACTACAAAGGTTAACTAAATATTTAGTATCATGACAAAAAAGGGATGATGGTAATGAGGTGAGTTCTGTCATCATAAGAAAAGCCTTCTCTGTGGGCTTTTAACTAAGACCATAACAGAAGCATCAAAGTGACTTTAAGAATGTGGTGGGAGCTATTCTGCGTCTTTATTTCATCTTCCTTAAAAACGCAGATATTATTATTGTTATCAAGAACAACAATAAATTAATCTTGCATTCAAAAGGAAAAATCATATAGTGCATATATATATTCTATAAGCGGCTGGGAGAAGTCACACAATCACTAGTCCTTGTTCTTGTGGGGGACTTCATCTTACCAGATGTCTACTGGAAATACAGCTTGACAGAGAGGAAACAGTCTAGGAGGTTCCTGGAGTGTGTGGAAGAAAATTTCCTGATATAGCTGTTGAGTGAGCCGGCTAGGGAGGGCGTCTGTTGGACCTGTTGTTGCTTCTTCATTACTTATCTCTCATTTTCTTTCTTGTGTTAAGTTGAAAAGGAATGTACTTGTTATTGTAAGTTACTTGTTTCCACATTGTCATTGGGGAATAATGCTTGCAATAGACTTTTCTAGACGCTGTCCAAATACAGAGAAATTATCCTTGCTGTGAAAAATATGCTCAAACTCTTTGCAGAAACAAAGCCTGGAGATGACAAACTGAACTTTATGTGGTACCCAGACATCTAGATCTGTACTCACATTAAACACCACTATTGCCCCCAGGTTTTGCTTTGCTTATTTGTTTGTTAATACAAAGGCTGGGAAAAAGATAGGAGGAAGGCAGGAATATATGTACTTTTACAGTGTAAACCTGGGACCTAAAAGTGCTGGATTTGAGTTCAAGACCTGGCCCAGACAAGAACACATGCATGTATGCATAGTAAAAAAATATATTTATCTCTCAGTGGATCACAGGACTATGCCTGAGCTCTCTGCAGAAAAGGGGTCTGACACTGGCTCACTCCATGCCTTTAAGTAAATAAATCTCTGATCTACATTTTTTCCTTTTCCTTGGCTGATAATAACCAGTTAATATTTATGGATCACGCTGAAAACAATTTTTACTCTGATTATAAACCTTAGGGTGCAAACTTTGTCTCTGTCTCTGATCTCTAGCTTACATCTCACCAGTCAGGCTGCTTATGTTAATAAGTGAATAATGAGGCTGGCAAAAACAAAGTCAAACCTTTCTTTAATTTTTTTTTTTTTTTTGTAATATCATGATTTCATAAGCCAATTCCCTGCTCCTAGGAAACATTTCTGTTGCTCTTCTCAGAAAAACAAACATGGCTTTTTTTGTTTTAAGTTGCTCTTTTAGGTTTCATATCCCAGGCCTCTTTATTTTCCCTTCCTCAGGCTTCCTTTTTGAATTTGAAAAAAAGGAAAAAGGGCAGGAAAGGAAAAGAGAGAAAATGAAAGCCAGCCAAATGTTTTCAAAATGTAACATTTATACCTTGAACATGACTTTACTTCTTCTTCAAGTCCTAGTCGAGCTTCTTTAAACTTCCAGGTAACATAACAGCTCAAAAGCCAGTACTTCCGTTGAGTTTGTTTAGCAGCTGAGTATTGACACCCACGTGGGGACACTGATGTACATGCCTCGTGGGAAAGTGGTCCTTCTACAGATGCTACTGCACTCAGGTGTGGGCAGTGAGGAGGAGGAAACCCAGTAGTGCTGTGATACAGAGCTGGCTCCCTGGCCCATCTGTCTTCCTCACCCTTTACCACTAAAGTATTCAAGGAACCATAATGAATTTAGGGGTAGTACCTTTATACCTTGAATGGCTTGTAGTGTTTCTTTCTTTGTGCTAGGGGCAGCCCTTCCTCTGGGTTTCTACAATGAGTAACACAGTAGGTGTCTTTATGTGGTATTCCTCTGACCTTGTGATCTTTAAGGTTATAGTTATACTAGCAAATAAAATGGGATAGGGACTGCTCTCTTGGGTCCTGCTGGGAAGGTTTAGCTCCCATCCCTGCATATAAACAAGCTCTCAGCCTCTGAAATAGGTCAGCTGCTTCCAGCCTGCCTTTTGGGAATGGTCCATAGTCTGTGCTAACCCTAGCCTGTGACCTGGCTGTGCTGATAACCTCACGGTGCAAATGATCAGACATGAAGCCTGTGCTCTCACCTTGTTTATACAATAAATCATAGCCTAAGAGTCTACTGAACATTGTCTACATGGTGAAGGAGGAGAACAGACATCTCCATTCTCCCTGTTTTTATATTGGTGTTTTGGGATGGGATTGTCTGAGGCAAAATATCATGATCCCTGTCTGTCAGCAATTATTACTACGCTTTGTGCCTAGTACAGGCATTTATTTCCCTTTTGTAATCAGTAGAGAAAAATACAGGAAAAATCTTTCAAGCTTCATTGACTCAATCTTAAGACAAAAATATTGGGTTACATGGATTGAGCTACTTTCTGAAGGTTTCTCTTTCTATTAAAAAGGGAGATCCTAAGTAAGTACTCTGTTTTCAGTTAAGTTAGGAAGATGGATTTTACTTGTTAAGAGCTGATTTAATGTCATTGCTAAAAGACCTCCCTACTGTTCAGTCATGAACCAGGATTTCTGCAGAGAGACAGAAACTGTCATAAGGAGACATTCAGCCAGTGACATCTGAGGTCTCTACAGTCAGAAATGAGAAAGAGGCACATTCCACAGAAGATACCTGAGATGTGTCAGATGGGTTATCCTATAGAACTGCCTCTTTATTTTTGTTTTTTTTTAACCGACAGTCAAGAAAGCCCAGGATGACTAAATGACCTCTTACTCAAATATAAGGCTTCACTTTTTAGATGCCTAATATTGGGCGAAATGAATCTTACCCAGGCAGTCTGCTGTGTCCCATGAAATTGACTATAGCATCCCAAATTTTTGTAATCAAGTAATGTTACTTGATTACTTGATTACTTAATACACAGAATATGTATCTAATCAGAACAAAAAAGACTTCTCTAACCCATTTGATTGAAAAGATCAAACATCTACAAATATCTCACCCTGTTTTGAACTGCAAATCCAGGGGAATGGCTGAACTTTACAGGAGACCACGAATCAGTATGTGAATAAGTCTGTCATTCTTAACTTACCTCTGGGATTGTGACATTACATGTCTAAATGAAAGATCATTTCTTTTGAGGAAAGTGTCAAGCTGCACTGCAATTTTCTGACATAAAAAATTTCCATGCAAAAGCTGAAGTAGGGAATAAACCCAGGTGGGCTTGGATTTCCTATGTCTCAAATACATGCTGTACCTGAGAGGAGAATGAAGACATGAAGACAAAGTTTAGATGTTAGACAAATGGAGATCTGTTATGAAAAAGTACAGACATGGAGTCTATTAGTCTCAGAAAAGCTGAAAGAGATGCCAATGGACAGATACATACCATAGTATGTTGGTGTGACATTATAAACATTGATGAAAGAATTCAAGGAGGTCCCCTTATATTTCTCTCCTTATCTCCAGCTAAGGAGGTAAAAAGGTTCCTTTTTCTGTGCCCCTTGTACAGATCAAATATGCATGTACAACAGTTATCAGTTATCAATACAGCACAACCAATTCTAGAAACTAACAACTTTCGTAGGTAATTTGGGGGTTTATGGTTTATATTTTCAAAATGTGTCAAAGAAGTCAGAATGGTGTGACAGGGTTATGTTGACCTTCTGTGTTAAATCAGAGGAGATCAATAAAAATACTAAGATATGGGTAGGGTTTGAAAAGCCCAAAAGAGACTTGGTTTGCTCACTTTATAGCTTTAATGGGAATTGGAAAAGAAATTGCTATTTGTGCCTGAAAACTCTCTCCCAATTATAACAAAAAAAGATGATCACTAAAAATAATACTGAGGGCTGGTAGACACGTGTACTACTTTTTCATGTGCTACACATATAACTTTTATGGGTTTCATGTGACATGAGTATTATCCTTCAACAAAAATACTATTTGTGTGCTCTAAATGGAAAAGGTATATTTAAATCCTAAGAAAGAGGTTTGATTTTAAGCATAAAGGCAGAATTATGCTTGGACTAAGGTTGTTGTAGTTAAGCAGAGCGTACTTCTCCCTCATTTGGGATCTCTGAGTGTTAGTATAAGCATTCAAGTGATATTATAGGGGGGAAAAGGCAGCGAAGGAATACCTATGATGTCTAGATTCTGTTTATGTCCTAGCCAGATGACACAGACCAACTTATTTCTGGAAGTTAAATTGTCTATAAAATGAAGGTAATGTAACAGATCTCTTTTGTAAAACACATTGTAAAACACAATGTCTTGAAGATCAACAGTAAACAAGAATATCATTATATACTAAGACAATGTAGTGAACAAACACATTCAAGTATGAAAGCAGTCATTCATTGAAACTATTTAACTATTGGGAATAATTGCTATAATAAATAACTCCCCATTGTGTTCCCTTTACACAGTCCTTTCATCAATGCCTGAGTTTTATTAGGTGGGGATTGCAAGCCATTTATGTCCTGAAGGGAGAGATCAGACAGGTTTTAAGTTGTTGGGGGTGTCGTTGAGGCTCTAGCAAAATAAGGGCTGAGGATAGAAAAATCTATGAATGCATTCAAGTTTCAGATTTCAGAGGTATTTTACTTTTCTTTCAGAAAAGCAGCTGAATACTGTACATTACACAAGCTCATGTACAAAGAAAAAGGTATGGAAATCAAGTTTCTCCCTGGCTATGATAAACTACCAGGGGAAATTCATAGGAAATCTGTCTACTACAGTTAGTCTTGCAACAGAGCTATTACAGAAAAATAAATAGTGGCATTGGTCAAAAGAATGTCAAGATGCTTTCAAGCTGGCTAAACAGACACTTATATCCTCCAGGGTTTTAGTGCACTTTGTCCCATCCCTGCCAATCTGTTAAACTACTGATGCTTTGCTGTATGAGGTCAGAAGTGGTGAATTCTCCCATAATGCCAAATAGCCCAGAAAAGCCTGTAGCATTTGCATTGAAAATACTTCCTAAAGAGGAAAAGGACTATGCACAGCTGAGGTGAAAGGGGACAGTAAGGAGGAACTCAGAGAGACTGCACGCAGAGACATTGAACTTCATAGACTTTTCACTGTATTAAAAGCAAAAAACATAGCCCACTTGACAGAAATTTTTTTGAGGCTTGATAAGTGGATTCTAGCAACATTGACTTTAATCATCATTATATCAAACTTCTTTCTTGGGGAACAAAAACTATAATATTAAACAGGAAGCACTGAAGAATCACCATGTGTTATGGTTTAAAATGTCTTGGTGTAAAACCACAGTGCCATCCCTAGTTTTTATGTATACCTAAATTTGCCATGCTGAACCATCAACAGTGGATTCAGCTATCTGGAATTAAAAGCACAGGCCATTAAAACTTGAGAGAAACAAAGTCACATAGCCAGCAGGCAAGACTTAGGTAAAAAGCTGTGCAGACTGAGCACAGAAACTATGTACTAACAAACTGAAGCTTGACCATCCATCCTGTTGCACTGCCAGCTTTGCATGCTCACACAGTTTTTATGCAGCTTTTATCCAGGATGCTTAATACTCACTGAAACTATTCCCAGGCCCTATGTAAAACTTAGGATATGTCGAAGTGCATTCACAAAAAGTAGCTTTGACATAGATGTCAGCATTGAAATATCAGGGAAAGATTTTTGAGAATAGGAGGGTTTGATAACATAATAGCCAGAATATGCCTGTTGATGGATTAGAGAGAATAGTCCCTGGCATTTTTTTTGTTTACTAGCAAAGATGTGTCCCAGTAGCACAGTTTTCTCAGGTTTGCTGCTGACGTCCTGTCCAATGCAGAGCTGACCAAGAAGCATGTCATGAAGGACAGATTCAGGAAACCTCTGATGCTATTGTGTTTAGGTTTGGGGAAGCTCTTAGAGATGAAGAAATAAGAAAAGATTGACCAAAATAATCAACATTACAGTTGGAAGAAATGACATGATTAATAAATGGGAAAAAATATAAAAAAGATAACAACTCTTTGCTAAGAATGGTATTCAGACCCTAAATTATTACACTTTTGTACTAAGCGTAGCTTACTCGGCTCTATGCGTGCTAACCTTGTAAAGAACATGTTTATCAGTAGCAGGTTAAACTTGTGTATGCAGCAATGGGAAATTAGCTTTTTTTTATTTTTCCACTAAATCATTTCTCTAACACAAACACTATGTTGTTTGACACAGAACTGCTAAGGAATGAAATCTAGCTTAATGAAAGTGTTGAGATGATGATAAAATTTTCAAGTAGTCACAAAACTGCTTAGGAAAAAAGTACACTTTCTTTCAATTTTCTCCTTAAACTCTATAGTTAGATAGTGTGACTCAAGCAAAGGAAAGACCTGACCCTCAGTTGCCTGACAGCCAAGTGAATATGGTATCTTATGAAAGACTCGATAACAGTCCCAGTGTCAAAATTTAGCAGCCTATGTACAAAATGGAAAGTATATCTCTGCCCATGTAGTTCAAGAGAAAATTAAAAATTACTTAAATCAGGGGTTTTCTTTTGGGGGGGAAGGAAACAATTTGAATATATATTTGCTGTTAAACACCTTTCAGAAACAGAGGGAGCAATAATTTTTAAAGTAACTTCTTAAGACACTTAACAATACAGCTATGTTTTCTCTTTACAGGCAACATCTTTTCATCCTATCATCTGTAAGATTTTGCATCCTTACAGCTAACACAGACTCCTTTCATGTGAAAAGCCATCACCTTGAGATAACAGATCAAAACAGAATCCACACATTCTCATACAGAATGTAATCCAAAACACACCAAAATTGAAGAGCATTCTTTTCTAGTGAATTCCTTGATTTTTAGATCAGAACAATGGCCCTACAAATCCCAAGTCAAACTCTCTTCCTCCTTCCAGGCTAGTATCACAAGATCACAAGACCATAGGATAATTCAACTTGGAAGAGTTACCATGTGGTCTGTAGTCCAACTAGCTGCTCAAAACATGGTCAGTCTCAGGGTCAGACCAGATTACTGTGTGCTGCAGTGGTTCAAAAAAAATTCAAAGGATAGAGACTGCACAGCCTCTCAGGACACATTGTTCCAATACCTGACAGTCATGGGGAACTTGTCTTTCATTATTCTGGCCGAAATCTCTCGTTTCCCATTATAGCCATTGTCTTTCATCCTCTCATCACGCATCAAAGTGAAGAGCCTGGCTGCATCTTCTAGGTATCCTTATTGTAAGTACTAGAGCTTGATTTTAGGTCTCCACAAACAACCACTTCTCTGGGTTGAACGATCCCACCACTTTCTTGCATCAAGCAAGTTATTAAGCCCCCTTGGTGACTCTTCTCTGAACTTAATATATTTGATCAGTCTTTTATGCACTAGGGACCTGAAACTGGAAGTAGTAGTCTAGATGTAAACCAAGTGCTAAAGGGCCATAATCGTTTTCCTAGATCTGCTGACTCTGCTCCTGGTCATACAGCCTAAGATGCTGTTGGTCCTTGTTGCTGCCAGAGCTCACTGCTGACTGGTGGCCAAGGATGCTGGCCACAGAGCTGGTTCCTAAGTAATCAGTCCCCACCCTGCAAATGGTTCTTCCTTCTTATGTGCAACATTTGCAACATTTGCCATTGTTGAATTTCATCCTTTTGGTGGTAACTCAGCCTTGGACTACATCAAGTGGTCTCGAAGTTTGGTGTCATCTGACAACTCCATCCCATCCTTCAGGTCTTCAATAAAGAGATTAAACTAGATGAATCACAAGGGAGACCCTAAGTTACCCACTTATCATTAGTGTCAGATTGAGTATGATCCATTAACCACTATTGTCTGGGTCCAACCATCCAAGCAATTTTTTCACCATCCCATTGTCCATATTCAGCTCCTCTTTCATCACAGTTTTTCCAGAGGAGGAAGTCATTCTCCTTTTAGGGAATTTGATAGCACTCAATTAAATAGAAAATATTGATCCTTAATTAAACCTCTGAGTCTTATTATAATGCAGCTAACCATAGCAATAAAAGCCAGAATTGATGGTCTTAACTATCTAAAGATTTATTTTTTTTTTTCATCTTGTTGGTCTGCATCAAGCCAAAACATTTAGAAAAAGAAATGTACCTAGGGCACTTAATGATTTCGAAAGTCCCTAATACAGTATTAACATCACTATCTAGGCTGTAAGTAAAGTATTTGACTCTAGTTAATATCAAGTTTGTGGTAAGAAATGGTTCTGGCTGCCCAGGTTTTATGATAGACAGTTCAGCACATTGCTTAAATAGCTAGAAGCAATGCCAATTAAAGTGAAATTCTCCTGCTCTAACACTGTCTTACAAGCCTTGTAAACAGACTGGCAAATCAAGAAACAGACTTCACTGAAATATTATGGTGCGCAGGTTTCAGAGGAACTTTGGAGGAAATTCTTAAACCCTCATTAAAAAATATATCTAGTATCACAAAGCTTGAAAAATATTTTCTAGGCAGCTAGTTATAAAAGGAGGACAGCCAGGGGAAGTCTTATATGTTCATATTAAAGTCCAGAGCAGAAAGTTCAGGTTGCTGGTTCCATTACAGAAATATCCCTGACTCTATCAAAAAACTCTGTTTCTAAAGGGAGCTCTTTATTCGCTGTGTTGAGATGGAAACACGAGTTTGATATCTGTGAAAGGCCAACGGGGTTAGCAAGAAAACAGAGAGAAAAAGGACAGAAGTAACCTTTACAAAGCACTTCTCCATCTGATACTGTTAAGTAGACTTGGCTGAATAATCCTTAGATATTATTCATCTACGTGAATGCTGTCATTTTTCTACCCCATTTCTGCCAAATAATGATTTATAAATAATTCTTATTTGCAAGTAGTCTGCCAGTAATATTGCAAATATTGGCCATCAGCAGTTAGATATTTACAAATTGATTATTTCTTTTCCCATCCATGGTTTTTTTTATCCTGTTTCCTGCCAGATGCAACTATAAAAGAAATTCAAAGGGATGCAGCGAAAATGATATTCAAGTGTGTATTTTCTTGGAAACACTGGGAGAAGGCTGTTGCTTATGCAATGGGAGTAAATGGTCTGAGGCTTAAGAAGCACATTAAGTGGCTAACAGCAGCAGAAGCAAAAGCTCTGGACATTACATACGCAGGCTCTGATGTCTCTCAGGAAGGCTGGGATCATTAGTCCTGGTTCACTGACTTAGAGTTGGAGGTTCCTGATGAAAAGGACATAACACCAGGCTCAAGCTGAGACTAATGGGAAACAATACGCATCTGCAGACTCTGATGTTACTAATCCAGCTCCTGCTGAGGATGAACAATTGGAGCAAGGGAATACTCCTGGAGCACTGACAAACTGCAATTGAGGATTAAAAAAGCCCTCTGAATGTCTGAATATGTGATATGTCTCCAAGTTGGCATTATAAACAGTTGCCCAGAAAGAAAAGAACCTTTTTCCATTCAAGAGTATTTAACAAAAAATCATAGCATTCTTAGGCTTTTATTGGTGGTGGTGCCTTCCTTTCTTAATTTTTTTTCTTGCTAAGTTTGGTGGGAAATTTAATGTGTCTGTGTGTATCAGCTGCATATAAATTGTGCAGGAAAAGCCCTGATACCTTAATACAGTAATTTTCAAGTCCAGTACATGCAATTCAGTGATACTTTATGTCACCACACAATCCCATATACCCTGTGTCCTCTTGAAGACTCAATGTAATTAAACATATAGCAAAATCTGATCACTAACCAACTTCATAATTCAAATACCCTTCTTATTGCATAAATTAGGTTGTGTCAGATAGCATCATCATCAAAATTTTATTGTCTGCACTCTTACATTAATAGAAAATCTCTGGTGTATTTTGTCTCAATCTAACTACTTCTCTCCCATCCAGTTTGTAGGCTCTGTTTAGGAATTAGCTTGGTCAGTCATCAGTTCCAGCAATCATTTAGGATGTGCCCACCTCTTTTGAACAGTAAGAGAGTTCAATAGTGGATGTAGCCAGAATATTGCAGTTGGCCTCAGGGAAGAAGCCATAAGACCATTCAGAGTGCCTGCATGAACATGGCCTAACTGTCTTAAGCAACATCTACTGCAGTTTCAAACACTTTGTAGTTTTTATCACAGTAGTGTAGTTATCTGAAATCAAACTGGTCTGTGTTTACCAACTCAAACAGAAGAAACTATTAACACATGTCACCAAGTGTAGCACTTGACTTCCTTCAAAACCTAGCAGTGGACTGAGCCAAAACTCACAGGCTGGACCTAATGTTGTAATCGTTGCACTTGTGATGATCTGTTTTTCTATTTGCAGAAACCTACATTTTTTACACTGGGGAATGAGCTTTTGAATAATGACATTCTGCCTGTTGACAAAAGGACCATTGTTTTTAGTTACTTGTCACAAGTTATACGAGTATTCTTGGAGGTCTATGCAGTACTTAAGAGCGTAGGTTGAATTGTTACCACCCAAGGATATAAGACAGACAAATTTTTTAGGATAGGTATAATTTTAAGATAAGCTTGGGGTAAAAAAATCTGTTCTCTTCCTGTCACTTAGTCTCAGACTGACAGCTTTTAGTGAAAAAGTACATGATGACTATGATGAAAACTCATCACAAAAGGCTCCTTTGCAGCTCCAGTTTACTGCAAGAGGCAATACACAGATTAAATCTGGTGATTCAACACAGCTGAATTACAAGTCTGTAGCAAAATTTAAAATCCAGTTTGTTTTTTCCTTTTTCTTAGTCTCCGAATTGAAATTTTAGATTGTTCTATGGAACATTTATTTCCCACTATTTTTTCTTGCTATGAGTGGAGGAATTTTTTTTGAATGACAAATGCTGTAGCACTGTGGTAGCAAATTATCTGTAGTCATTTTGATACAGAAAGGATATTCTTTTCAATCTTTAGCAAAGAAGAATGAGCAGTTAAAGTGGAAACAGAAAGACTGTACAACTATTAGGTGCATATTTGATAAAAGTTCAAGGTTACAAATCCTACTTTGTGTCCTCTTAAACGGAATTAATGCTGCCAAAAATACATCCTGAACTTCTCTTTAGAATCAGGCTGTGATTCATCTTCTTCTAAAGTAGACATCTAATATAAATCAGTAACTAGTTCAATAAAAACGTTTGTTGCAGACATATAATTTCTCATAAAAAGATAAAATTAAGGGATCTGAATTCCACCCTTTTCAACTAAACTTCTGTGTGTTGACCTAGATTCTTAGTTGTACAAACCAATCTGTAACTCCTTTTAGGAGATACACCCATTTGTACATGTTAAATATCTTGCCTTTTTTTTTTTCCTCTCCTTACACCAATGACATCAAAAGGTAAAAAGTGTAGATCAAAGCTCCTGCTGAAGATCAAAGATAAAAGGGAAAAGAAATTCGAGAGCCACTGTCAGTTTTATAAAATCATGGGTGGAAAAGCATCATGCCCTTTTTTCTCTTTCATATCAGGGAAAGATGATAATAATCCACAAACAATCAAGTTTCAAATCCCTTCTCTGAACCAGTTACAACAAACCAATAAGGTCTTTGTATTCTTGTCCTTGAAGGTGTTTTTTTAATTTATTTCCAAATTCAACCTGTGTAGTTGGTTTGGAATCCCTATACACTTTTAGCATCTGCGGTATCCTGTGGCAAAGAGCTGCACAGCCTAAGTATTCATCATATAAATAAATACCTTTCTTCTTTGTTTTGACCATGCTACCTGACAATTACATTTGATGCCCCCTTGTGTTGGGAGAGACAAGGAACAATAATTTCTTCATTTTTTTCTTGCCAATCAAGATTTTTAGAAATGTCATATTTTTCTTCAAGTGTTTTCTGCTTCCCTTTTTTTTTTATTTTTGCCCCCAGGCAGAAAGCCTTGTCTATATAATAGTCTGACACTCCTGTTCCCACACAGTCGTCCTGTTTTTGGCTTCTTCCAAAAAGATAGCAGCATCAAATCCTCTACAAGGGGTGAAATAGGAAAGCAGCAAAACAAAAAGAGTCAATAAAAATATTATGCTGTGATAAAAAAGTCTAAGCATTTTCAGATTAAAAAATATTAAAGCAGAATGATGGTAAAGTGAGAAACAGAGCATTTTTTGAACTTTCTTCCTCTGAAAATGTGTTAGACTTGAAAGAAATACTTCTTAAGTTGTTTTGCTCCTCTATCTTATACTCTTTCACCTTTTTATATTAGCTGTGACTTGAGGCAAAAATACTGAAAAAATTACGTGGAGACTATCAGAAGTAAACATTGTGATATTTGATACTCTAACAATAGAAAAAGTGTCATACATTTAATCAAACACACTATAATTACAATATATCTACCCCCAGTTTTGATATTGAAGAATTTCATGCTCCAAGAACTCTTGCTGACACCTCTGCCCCACCACCCCAAAGCATGATTTTAAATTAATTCAGACTAATTATGTCAAATTAAGGTGAGGATTTTCCAGACATATTGCTGAAATGAGGAAAAAAATGCTTTAGGGTTAGCTATACAGTATTTATAAAATGTTAGATAAATACAGTTTGCTTCCACTCTGGACAACTTCTAATACATATCTTGAATTTTAGAGGCATATCTGAAGCAAACCTCTTTTCAAAGGAGCAGACTCCCAGATCAGAAAGACTCTTCTTTTAAACCCCTGGATGCTGGAAACGAAAGTAACTTTAAAACCTCAGGTCACATTTTTTTAAACAGTGACAATACTTAACCCTTCCATTCCACAAGAAATAACACTGATAGGAAACTTTCTGATTTTTGTGGTCACATCTTAATTAATGTAATGTAAAACAGTATTGCTGGGAAAAGCAGATATAATGACTTTTCCATGTTAATAAGATTTTTAAACAAAGACTTGAAATTCTGGAAACTTTTTTTTTCTTATATTTTTTCTTATCAGAACTTTTATCTCAAAAATTATTTTTAATTTAAAAGCACTAATTCAGGAATTTTCTGCACTAGTTTTTCTTTTTAATTTCAAATTACTTAAATGAAATTCAAATTATCCAAATTTATTTTAAATTACAAGCCTTAGTAGATAAAATACTATACTGGGATTTGGGGGTTTAATCCTACTTTAACACAAGCAAAAAATATCAAAACACAAAACCATTTTCTGCCAGTCCCTAAGATGCACTTTCAAAAAGGGCATGAAGGGGTTATAAGTGGAAAAAAAAAATTAAGTTACCCTTCTAATTGACAAAAAAATGCAGAGGTCTGTTCTGTTACTTCATAGCAGCCTGATACTGGAATATTTGAGATTTAAAGCATCCAAACCGCATAACTTTTGGCTTTTGTCAAAGTTAATAACTAATATGATGGGACAGTTTTCTGGAAAATTTAACCACAACTTTTGAACTTTCTCAATTATGAGAGCATATTCACATCCCAGTGCAAACATAATGGTAGGTATGAGGTAAAACCAGCACAAATTTCCTGTGATCTTTCTATTGCTGCTCACTTTGTTTCACTGAGCTTCAGGACCCAATTCTGCATTCCTCTTATCAGCTCTTACGAGACAAATACACAGCACCCTTAGTGCATAAATACTGTTTTATAAGTGGTCCTAGATGTCACAAGAAAAAAATATTCCTTGCCCTGTGTTGAACCTGAAATGTAGACTAGCACGAAAGCTGTGAATAAAAATAATACATCAATTCACAGAATCCCAGATTGGCTTGGGTTGGAAGGGACTTTAAACCACATCTAGTTCACACCCCTGCCACTGGCAGGGACACCTTCCTCTAGACCAGGTTGCTCAAAGCCCTGTCCAGCCTGGCTTTGAACACTTCCAGGGATGGGGCAGCCACAGCTTCTCTGGGGAACCTATACCAGGGCTTCACCACCCTCATCGTAAAGAACTTCCTAATATCAAATCTAAATCTCCCATCTTTCATCTTAAAGCCATTCCCCTTGTACCATCCCTACATGCCCTTGTAGAAAGTTCCTCTCCAGCTTTCTTGTTGCCCACCCCAGGCACTGGAAGCTGCTCTAATGTCTTCCTGAAGCCTTCTCATCTCCAGACTGAGCACTCACAACTCTCTCAGCCTGTCTCCATAAGAGAGGTGCTCTAGCCTTCTGATCATGTTCGTGACCCTCCTCTGGACTCACTCTAGAAGGTTCACTTCCCTCTTAACACAGTACTGTAGGGAGGGGTCTTGCAAGAGCAAAGTAGAGGGGGAGAATTCCCTCCCTTGATGTGCTTGGTCATGCTCCTTTTGATGCAGCCACTCTCATCAGTCTCATGACAGATGACAATGACGTGGACTGAGAATGCTGCTGGTTGTAAAAGCTGGGGCTTAATTCCAAACTTTCCTTTCTCAGCTTCAGTCCCATCACATTGGGATTGTCCGCATCCAAGTCATAAAATAAAGACACTTCTGTGCTTGTCTTATCCTTATATTCAGATAGTAAATAAGATAAAGACTATAAAATAGTGAAATCAATAATATACTTTGTTGTGGGATTATTTTTATTTTAATAAGTATTGTTCACTATTTGTAGATAGTAGGAGTTGCTTGGAGTGGGAGAAGTTTGGTGCAAGATTACTTATAGGAGTGATTCAGTTGTTGAGCACTTCTACTAGGTATATAGTGTATATATTTAATGAGCAAATGCAAGCAGATCCTGGGATGTTTTATGGAAATATATACAAATAATTATACTGACAAAGCAATATTAAAAAGGAGAAAAAAACACTCACTGGAATACAGCCTTTCAAGATTATGAACCACAAACCTCAAAATTAAAAGACATTGTTCTCTCAATTGGCTCTTTATTGTGTGATTTATAGATTGCAAAACAATGTAATACATTATAAATTTGGACTAGAATTACCTTTTCATTTTTATCTCACTTGATAAGTTAATTTTTTCTTGTGTTCTGTTGTGTTTTCAGATTGACCAAATACATTTTGTACAACTATCACAAATTTAGAAAGCAAAATTTAGCTTCTTCATGGGCTCTTCTTTGGATTCTCCAATGTTCCTGTTGTAAGGCATGAGTCACCAGGACAGTTTTGTTTGTTGCATTATTTTTATTTTTTTTATTTCTGATTTAAATCAGTAAATACATAAAAGTAGATATTAATGGATATCAAACAACTTGAAAAATATATGTAGCAATTAGACAGCTGAAAACTTTTGGCAACATTCTGAGGAAACAGACCTTACAAAATTAATCTGCTAGCTACTTGGGATCTAGTTCAGTTTTCTTGGCCTAGCTTTTTCAACACATTATTTCATTCGAATTGTCTTTAAAAAAAAGTCTAAACATCGGATTTTAGTTTGCATTTTCTTGACTTACAAATTTTCCAGTTTTTAGTTGCCAAAACCCATTTTCTGGTTTATAATTTCTCTGCGGAAATTTTGATCAAATGAGAATCTTCATATGTAGCTTCAGTTCTGTCAAAAAGTTATCACTTGAGAAAGGAAAAAATAATCAAACCCCCTTATTTTAGCCCCAAGTATTTTCAAGTGCTATTGGATCATCTCAAATTCAAAAATTATTATTTGATGGAAGCTTGAGGCAAATGACTCTTCTTGGAAATCAGGGTCATTCCAACCATCATATTTTCCTTCATGTATGTCAGGATTTACACATTAGTGAGTATTTGGCCACAGGCAAATGAAATAATACCAAAGGCCAACACTGGGAGAGGTGGACCAAACTTTCCTGAAACTTGAACTCAGTCATGCTGCCTTGCTTACCAAGGCATCTTACGTATTTTGTCCATGACACATGTTCTCATGATTTCCTAATCTGGAGACAAAACAATGTCTAAAGATCTCTGCTGGGAAGCAAGACATGTAAAAGCCCTTGGTACCCGTTAAAGCATTTACTCCTCCTGCTGCTTCCTTGAGGGAGGATGCTCCCTGTGGTTGTTGTACTCATGGGTGCCTTAGGCTCCAGAATGAGTAAACCAGGAAATAAATGAGAAAAGAAATCTTTCTCTTCATCGTGCCTAGGATCCCTTTGTGACCTTTGTCCTGCCCCAACTTGTTGGTTTTGTGGTTTTGTCTTTCTGTGTGTATCAAACCTCTGAAAATACTTTTCATTTGGGTTTTCAATTTTCATGCCACTACGCTTCACTTATTTTTATTTACTTGTTTTTAGGTTTGTCAGGTAGGCCCCTGACAGTCTCTGAACACATTTACATAATTTAAATACAAAATGCAAACATGCTGACTAATGTCTGCCTTAAATAGACTCTCTTAGGATAAGCTAGTCATGTTCCTTATCACCAGCCCCTCAGGCAAAAACCTGAGAACATAGATGAGTTTCATGCGGTGCCCTGCAAATTGATAGATTAAAAGCTGTTTTGGGCCAAGTGAGGAAAGTAAACTCCAAAGTTCAGGGCCCTCCATTGATGATGCCTAGGATTAAATGCTAGTCTGAGAAAAATAGGATATTCTGGGAGAAGTCCCAGAATTGTTAAAGCTCTTCATAGTATTTGAGGTACTCTCAATACTATGAGAGTCCATGTATCCTGAAAGATCATGTAATAAATAAATGCCAAAATTTCTCATGGGTAAAACTGTTTCCAGGCAAATTTTATTGAGCTCAGGAGGCTTTGAATTCTACCCCTGTGATTGAGAAGGTAGGAAAATGCTCTGCCTTTAATCAAAATGAATGAACCCTCCACAGCTCCTCTTTCTCTGCTGGTAAAATAATATTTGTTGTCTTTCTCCTACTTCACTTCTCCATGATGGGGTTTACATACAGCTTTTCCTTCAGCCTTATATATAATGGGATTATCTCAGCTTCTGCCTTTTAGATGTTTAGTTTACTCTGGAAGAGTTGTCAGGCTCACTCAGTTATCCATGAAGCAAACATCTCCAGAAGGGTGTTCACAGCACTCCCCAGAATGACTGTTCAAGGTGAGTGAGCTCAGGTCAGATGTGAGCTCTTAGATGGTTGCAGTTCAGTAGGATGACTTATTCTGGAAGGTCATGAAGAGCCCGGCACAAGAGTGACTTGTTGGTATCTGATAATTTTTGAAGACAGGGCTTGGGCACTTTGCAAACGTCTTTTAAGGCAGTCTCTCTCTTTGATATATCTAAAAAGCCTAGAGAAAGGGAGAACTGGAACATTAATTGTCCTCAAGAAATCATGACACAGATGTTTAAAACTAGATAGCCTAAGTCCTGGCAGAAACGGACAATCCCATGTCAAAGATAACATCAGGAACACTTTCACTTCAGCATGATTTCCTTGTTCATGTGCAAATAACTCAGGGCCCCCCCTTGGAGAAAGTTAGCACTAAACATATTTAGACACATTTTGTGATATGAATTGCATCTTAAATGGCTTGTCTACTAATCCTTTTTAAGGAACCTTTTAGGCAGGAAATAAATGAAAACAAGACCATGTGATTTAACCAATAGGAAGACTATAAGAATAGTTAGGCGATAAGAATAGTATGTTCTAGTGGCCACTGATGATTACAAAGTGGCATTGTGGGTTTTTTTCCTGGGCGGTTGTTTTGGGGAGTTTTTTTGTTTGCTTTATTTTCCATTAGATCCAGACTTTTACTCATTACCTTGCATCTGCAATGTTATAATTTGTTTTCTGGAGCTGTTCTTAATCTCTCAAATTTCTGCTACTGATTAAGCAAAGCTATCATTTCTATATTATAACCATAGTTTTCCTAAATTGCTGTATGTAAAAGTGTTTCTTGGTTGATTACCATCATCACATTAGCACTGCTTGAAACATTATAGGAGTATTTATTCCAGCTTTGGTTTCCTTTGAATGCTGCGTTCAGAATCCAGTGTACCCATATTAGCACAGGAAAAAATAAAAATACACCTCAGCATCCTCATTGTTTGGTCTTTGACAGGTATGAACCAAATTCCCCTGGAGTTAGCCTGCAGGGTTCCACAAAAACATAGTTTCACACAGACTCCTAAAATAAGGGAACAACTTTATGGAGGCTGACAACTTTTGGCCTGTCTGATTAAAGAAATCAGAACTTCCTTCCTGATGATTTTATAATTCCACATGAGGGATTTTTGTTGCAATAATAAAAATAAGAAATTATTCCCCATTGCTTGTTTGATTAAAGACCATTGTGTGGCAAATAAGGAAAAGCAGATGACTTCTGGTTCTGTTCATGGCTCTGACATAGTCCATGAAATAACTGCAAATGCTTCCTTTCTCTCTATACACCTCATTTTACCCACTGCAGTAAGGTATTTGTCTGTCTCCTGGAACTCTCAAATCCTTGATTGTTTTGAAATATTTTGAAAACTTTGGACTGAATTTTTTGTTACTGCAATGTCTTAATTTCATTCAGCTTTTTGTGGATATCTTCTCTCTTCATATTCTGTGATTCTCTGAAAGAATTTGGGAGTAGGTGTATTGTCCTGAGTTCAGCAGTAGCAGTCATTTTTTCTCCTTCTTAGTAGCTGGTGCAGCACTGTGTTTCTAACTTTCAGTCTAGGAACAGTACTGATAATACCGATGTTTGTAGCTATTGCTTAGAATGTTTACATTAATCAAGGACTTTCTGAGCCTCATGCTCTGCCAGGGAGGAGGGGAAGCCAGGAGGAAG
>WYDI02042784.1:3319-17567 GCA_009867235.2 Psittacus erithacus
AAAGTTAGAAACACAGTGCTGCACCAGCCACTAAGAAGGAGAAAAAATGACTGCTACTGCTGAACCCATGACAGGTACCCTCACACTTGAGGTCACACTTGAGCATTGATGGTAAGGCTGATTAAAAACTACTTTCAGCATCTTTCTAGAGCTAAGTGTGTATGCCCTCATTGCTACAGCTTTTGGGAGCACAAAGCTTACAGTGATGTGGTACTCAATCATTGCCACAGACCTTGAGCTGCAAGAGGGCCCTGAAGCACCAGGAGGAAGGTTGATAATCTGTCAGGGACACGGCTACTGTCTGGCAGTGCAGCCATCAGTACAGATGTGCTGGCGGCCAGGGGACCTGTGATCCTGGCAATACATCCAGGCTGCTCCTGGGGGGAGGAAGCAGAAATCCTTACGAAGAAGCAGCATGGAAACCCTCTCATTCATCCTCCTCCCCTGCTAAGAGCAGGACAACATTTCCACATCTGTCAGGCCCTTCTGACTGTGGTAGATCTGCTCCAGCAGTGCTGGGATGTGCTGTTACCCCTACTCCATGCTGGGGGTAGCAGCAAGCTCCCTTCTCCCAGGTGGATGTTTCCAGGCTGCTGGGGCCAACTGGAGCATCAGGAATAGCAAAGAGCAGCTTCTACCTCCAGCTCCACAAGCACAGCCACACATCAAGCAGAGAGGAGTTGACAGCGATCAGTGTGCGCAAGGCTGGAGCTGACAACATATTTTGGCCACAGTGGGCACTTGAGAGCCATCACTGGCTCTGGGGAGGGCCATGATTGGCCCCACTGGTCCTGCACACTGTGTCCGCAGAGCTGGAGGGGGGGGTGCATGTGTTCTCCTGCAGTGTGGGTGAGCCCCACCCATTCCCATCCCGGCTGAAGGAGGCTGAAAAAACAGAAAATAAAAGGGAAGAGAGGCAAAATGACCCCTGAAGAGCATTCTAATTAATTAGCAGCACAGGCAGGGGGAGGAGCTTTCTAGAAAGGGGAAAGTGTTTAAACATGTGACACTGGGAGATACTGTTAACGCCTTCATGCTCAGTGCTGCAGGACAGCTTCATGCAGCTCCCATTCCCTTCCATGCATAGCCTTGGAGGGGGAGGATTTCAGGAGGAGGTGACCCTCAGGGTCCTGATGTGCCCATTACAACAAGAGATCACGCAGCAGAAGACCTACAAAGGACATGGCATTTGCTGAACTAAAGCTTCCATTTTAACCTATCAAGCTATTGTTTCTCCTTCATTAAAACAAAAGAGCATCTTTTGAGAACCTTCATCCAATGTCTTCCCTAATCAGATGCCTGCTAAAAGGTGACTTGAGGAGAAGAGGCAGTGCTGGTGATTGGGGTCAGACGGTAGCTGCAGGATGAAGGCAGCTGCTTGGCAATGCCTTCTTAAAGAAAATCAATCTACCTTCCTGCAACTCTAAGTAGCAGAAACAAGCTCAGATTTTCTTCCCTTAATCTGCCCATAGTAGATGGCACCATATTCAGCTCCATTAAAATCAGAGTTTAAAGTCCCCTCAGATTGCTGAGAGCAGAGACAGGGCTGGAGACATTGGAAAGAACCCAGCACTGCCTCTGAGGCACCCTCAGCTTCTCCACAGCATCAGGTGGTGCTGCTGGAAGCAGAAAACTTTCACACAGGATCATTGTTCGTGCCCCCAGAGGCCTACCAGCCCAACACCTTCAGCAGAGAGCACACCTGGGACCTCAGACCTCAGCACTGAAGGTCTATGTTGAAAACCAGGTGGTGCTGAGCTGTGACTTGGGGCCAGGACCTTAGCATGTCCATAGCTTCTCCACTTTGCTCTCCTGTCACAAAAGCAGTGTTCAGTCAAGCCTACGCCTCTGCGAGGAGGAGGTAGAGCTGCTCACAATGTGCCTAAGGGCCTTGACAACATTTCTGCACATTGCTGAGTGTAGGAAGAAGCTTAGAACCAAACAGACTGCAGGTCACAGCCTGCACAGCCAAAGGGCCACCTGCACACACTAAACCTGGTTTAGCAAACTGTAGGGAAAGGGAGAAATGGGACCAAGGAAGTGCACAGCTGAAAAACAGCAGCAAAACCACCTCCAACTCCTGATGGTGAGTGGGGTGGGAAGCCCCATCTGGGAGAGCTTCCTAAGAAAAGGCTGAAATTCCCATGAAGAGCCCTGGCCAGACTGGGACTAGGTAATGGGACAAACCAGAGGAGGTAGCAACACTGCCTTTCACCCACTCTAAGCCCTGCTCTGAGCCGTGCTGGATCTTCACAAGGCACTGTAGGAGAGTTAGGAGTGACCAGGAAGTGGAGAACCTACCCTGTTGATCAAAGGGTGACTTGGCTCTGGTACCTGAACAGTTTGCTCCCGACAGCCCATGCACATCATGATATCTGAGCGCAGTCTTAGGTCCTTTCAGTAAGGAGGCATCAACATACATGCTAAACCAGTCAAGCCCTTCCAAGCTTTTATACAACTAATGGGGCTTCTCTAGAGTGTAGAGCCAGGGCTTTGCTTTGGTCAGGGAAAAGCTGCCTATGCCATCCTGATCCACAATGGCCTAGAGCACAGATGTGGTTACTAGCTGTGATGATAAAGCTAAGCCATATCATTGACTTCTACATAGTCTCACAGCTGTCATGAGGACCTCATGGTTACTGTATTGCAGTGATCTGCTCTGCCCACAGGAAGGGCATGAGATCCTCCTGGCATAGTCCTACCCACCCATCTGCATCTGTGGCAGTGGGGCTATGTCTGGAATCCCTGCTAGCTGTTCATGGATTAAAAAAAAAAGCAGGTTTCACAGGGATGCTGAAGAGCTCAGAACTTGGATTTTGTTCTATTTCAGCAATAAAACCTTGAAAGTTTGCAAATAGTGAAATCAAACTTCAAAAAGGTCTTGATTGGGCAAGGCTCACAATCCCTGTTTGTAACAATAATAGCATGTAAAATAGAATAGCCTAACACAGACACTCATTTTCAAAGGCAAACCAAATATTCTAGTTCATGAACTTGCCTCAGTGAACCTCCAGTACAAGGGACCCACCAGGGCAGAGCCATCCGGTATCAAGGGAGTGTCACTTTCTAAGGAAGAAGTGTGATTTCTCTTTCCACACCAGCTCTATTTACAGCCACACAAGTACAAGAAACTGATGGAGAAAGACTCACAGCATCTCCAGTTTCCTTGTCCCATCAGCAGCTAACAGGAAGGAAGAGGCCTGAGGCCTGAGCCTGGGCTCTGCTGCGTCAATGCATCCTCTGCAAAACACTGCTTTCAGTCATGGCCCTCAGCTCCTTTCTTCAAGTTTTTGCCACCACTGGCACGGGGAGTAAAGCAGGTCCTGGCCCTTGTTCTCGTCTCAAGACATGCTGCTGATGTGTTAGCAAATTCAAGACTTTCAGAGGCTGCACAAAGTGTCAGAGGGCAAAATCCCACCCCTGGGTGAGCAGGTACAAAGCAAACGAGATTTCAGAGGAGGAGAAGTAAAAGTGAGTCTGTCACCAAGGCAGAGATGAGGCTTTTGGTGTTGACTGGTGGGAGGAGAGGATGCTGTGAGAATGGGATCTCTCTCTACTTCTCACTGCCACAGGCTGTAGAACATGCCAGCAGCTCAGCTGCTTTGCCCTATGGTTTTCTGACTATGGAGAAAGGGCACGAGGCCACACAGCTCCTCTGTGAGCTGCCACCAGCATCATTAACTTTGTGTGTAATACTTCAAGTGAGTTTAGCCAAAGACTCAAAGAGGGAGTGAAACAAAATCTGAGAGCTGAGTCTAGTTTTACTTTTCTAAAACACACCTGGTCCTGGTCTTAGCATCACCATCCAGCTTAGTCTGAGACCTCAAAACAGTTTCTTTCCCTCCCATTGTTTGGCTGCTTTCTGCAATAGTCTCTGCTTCAAAGCTGTTCATGTCTGCCTCCTGTGACAGGGCTCCTCAGGCTCTTCTCCAAGGATCATGTCAGCCAGCACTTCCACATCTGCTATAAATATGAAGGATTGTCATACACACATTTGCAAAACAACTACCAGATTTTCAGGGAAATAACAACAGGAGTGAGGCAAACCCCTGCATCTTCTCTGCTCAACAGAAAGAGGACTGAAGTGCCACCCAAGGTTTTTAATTTGGGTTTTTAACCCAAGGGTTAAAGAACCCTCATCTCATGTTGCCTAAAGTTCACACTTGAAGCAGACAGCAAGTGAGAGAAATGGGGTTTTCACATTTTTATTTACTAAGGTTTTTATTGTGTGTTTCATATTGCAAACCCCACCCCGAGAACTCTTGCCTCCCTTCCCCCCCCCAGATCAACCAAAAAAAACCCAATAATAATAAATATAGTTCCACCTACTGAGACAAGCCTAGTGCTGACTGGGGTCCCGTCGGAGTAACTCAAGATTGGCTACTGCACTGCTAAGAACTGGCAAATCAAACAGTATCCCCTTGAGAAACAAAGCAGAAGAACCCAACCGAAGGAGGATGTTCACCAGACTGGTAGATCGAACACACAGAGACAGAGACAGCCCTCGGGGTGTTTCTGTGCACCTCCATTTGTCAGAGTGTCCATAGGGGTTGTTGAGATTCAAGTACCAATGCAGCAGTCACACGACAGTCATCCATGAGGACTTGGCACTGCTGGGCTGAAGACCTTTCCCACCTACTTCTGTTAGATACCCCAGACCCAACCAGCTCAGCTCCCAGCCTCTTGAGATGCTCATTCTAGGGGCCCTCTAGAATATGGAGCGAGAAAGGTTGTTAAAACAATAAAAAACTTCAAAGGACATAGTGAGTCTTCCTCCTAGGAATTGCCTCATACCTGTGAGAACAAAAGAGTGTCTGAGTCTGCTTCCATTCCAGCAACTGATTTGGTTTCAAGATGAGCCTGTACATATTTGGAAAAGCAGGATCTCTACGTTATAATTCTCACCTGCCCATCAGGCCTACAGGAGGGTCAAAACTGACATGTATTTGAAAATGAGGATATATATAGATATAAATATACTTATGTGTGTGTGTGTGTGCGTGCTTACACATGTGCATAAATAGACTACATATGTGTATAACTGTATACTATATATAAAAAGGCGTATATATAGATATATATAAAATCTATACACACACACATGCACCCCTCCCACCACACACACTCACACATTGTAGTTAGTTGTTGCATGTAGCTAGTAGAAAAAAGACCATTTCTCGAGTTGCCCTGACCCTTGAAGGAAGACCAAAGCTGATTACATCTGAACTCTCAGCCACCGAAGCACTTTGAAGCAGGAGTGGCCAGGAATGCTGGCAGCAACATCTGAGATACAGGCATGTGTCAAGGGTTTTGCAAACGATCTGGTGTAACACTCCAACTGCCAGCCAGTGTTTGGGGAAAGGAGGTTAGAGAGGGAGTTCTATGGACACAGGTTGCTCCTGGGGTAACAATAGTAAGGGGTTTGGCACTGCTGCATGAAGTCCTGTTTTCCCTCTGAGGGCTAGAGGGATCCCATGAGAGCTGGGAGCAGAGACAGGCTGGGCATGTGTAATGGGTGTTAGAAAAGTTGAACACCTAACTCTTTAGAGCGAGGGGGCTGGAGACACCTCTCAGCCTAAGAGAAAACAAAAGACCAAAAAAGGGTCAAAGTAAAAGGGGACATTTGCACTAGAGGCAAAAGCTGTAGCTCCTCAGTGCTGTGTGCACCCAATGGCCCCTCACTGTCTGCATCCCACTTTGACTGCCTTAAATCAGGGGTGCCCCAAACATCCAGTTCAAGGTGACCCAGACATGTCCAGTGATGCTGCAACTGCAGGGTGAGACCAAAGCCAGTTAGGTGCAGGCTCTTATTGCTGGTGAAATCAAGCAAAGGGTTTAGATTCCCCCATGAGAAGAGAAGCATGGACCATGGCCTGCCAAATTTCTGGTCTAATCTGGTTTAATGGGAGAAACACAGTTGCAAATCTGGAGGATTCTTGGCTGGGCATAAGAATTACCCTGCATGCCTCTAAGCTCAAACTCCCCCGGGCTAAGGAGGAAGAGGGCTGGAGTGGCTGCATGCCCCTTGCCAGTCTTTCTCTAATCAGTTCTCTTCAAAGCAGTCAGCACCTGGACATTGAGACAATTCAAATGAGAGAGGGAAGGTTCAAGTGCTGCCTCTATTTTCATCTCTCCCCTTTCTCTGCACACCCCAACCTGGAAGGCAGCACACCTGCATTCTGAACCGCAGAGAGGTTCTTGCTTGGGCTCTCTGGCTGGCTGAGGCCAGCTACTCGGTGTAGGGCAGAAACAGACCTTCTTCCACAGACCACATCATCCACGATGCCTACAGAAACACAGAGGGGATATTCACTGCCCTCCTTGTGACTTACAAGGGATTGCTTCTTGTTCCTACTAGAGCATCAGTGGAATAAGGAAGAGACAAGCATCTGAAGCCAGGCCATCTCCTGATCACCTCTGTCCTCTTCAGATGGAGTACGAACAGAAGCTCAGCCCTTCTGAAAGCCCTCGACTATGCGGCTGAAACTCCCCCTCTTCTTGCTTATTCTCCAGTTTGCTGATCACAGGGGGAAACCTGGGAGGAAACAAAACCTGATGCTCACAGGGCCCATCCAAGTCCTCCATGACTAGGTGCTGTGTGTTGGGTTCAGGTTCAAAGCGATGTCAAGTAGAGGGCAAGCAGAGCTGTCTTAGAATCACCAGCTACAGGCCTGACCCCGATGTTCCTTTTTATGGCTCACGTCAACCTCGGATCTTTGTCTCAACAGGAAAACTTTTTTGGTGGCTTCTATGGCTGAGTATTCACATGTTCCAGCTCAGGCATACGCCTTGTCTGTGTGTTACCTCGTTGGATTAAATTTGCTCATATCCTTTTGTTCCATGTATTAAAATATTCTATAAAATCAAGTGACCAAAAATCTATAGCTCTAAGAATACCTGGCTATCTTCTTTTTTTTGTTCTTTTTCGTGTGGTTTTTGTTTGTTTCTAATCACAGTTAAACCTAAACAAAAGAAGTGGAGAAAAAGCAATGGAAAGGAGGGGGAGAAGAAAAGGAAAACATGATTCATGAAAGTCTAACGAGGAACTGAATTGCAGGGCTGACATAACCAGCTCTCAGAAGGAGTCCTCACAAATTGGAGGGCAGTTTGGATCTGACAGGTTCCAGGTCCCCTGTGAGCACTATGGATTCTTTCCTCCCCCCAGCAGTCAGAGAAACAGCGCCTGCAGTGCTGGCCCCAAACACCAGTGGATGGGGTAAAGAACCTGAGGACAGCTGACGTGGTAAAGTCACACGCCCAGGAACTGAGCTACAAGGCTTCCCAAGAAGTCCAGTCCCTCCACCAGGGAAAGGAGAGAAGCTGGAAACGGATTCTCTAGAGGAGTGAGAACTTTGGCTCAGTGTCTGAGCCAGCTCCTGGGGCAAAGATGGCTGGGAAGCAGAAATCAACTTGATGTCCTGGTTCAGGCGTCCCAGTGGCACCGGCGGCGTGCTCTTGGCCTGCAGGATCTGCGGAGGTGGGCTGGCGGTCTGAGGCAGGAGCAGAGATCCGTGGGAGCCTGAGGCCCCAGGAGGGCCACATTGAAAAGTTCTTGTTGCTACTGGGCTCTGACTAGGAGGACTAAGGCCAGAAGGGGTATAACAGGGAGAGGCGACACTAGACTGTTGTAGTGGAGACATGGAGGCAAAAGGTGGCCGTTCTTGGTGGAGCTGGGCTATCGTTCCAGTTAAAGATCCTAATGCACCTGGATGTGTTTGGCACAGGCCTGAGGACGGCCCACCAGAGACCTGTGCCAGCTGGCTTAGGCTGGAAGATGGAGAATTGGAAGAAGGAGGGGGCTGGAAGTGATTCATTCCTCCAAAAGTCCCACTGCCCGAGAGCTGCTGTAACTGTCCCCCCTGCAGTGGTCTTGTGGTGGGCTGGAACTGGTTGAGAAGACTGGGGGGCGAGTTTGATGAGAGCTGGGTGAGAGATGTTGATGGGGATCCAGTTGTGACTTGCTGGAAATGCCCAAATCCACTGCTGGAAAGGGCTGGCTGCTGCTGCTGCTGTGGCTGCTGCATGGACTGAGCTGTTCCTAAGGGTGATCCAGAATTTCCATGTTGGAACTGGCTCAGTCCCGCCGTGGATGTGCTGCTGAAACCCGGCTGGCTTGAGCTGCTTGGAGGAGATCCCACCTGGAACTGGCCTAAGCCAGCGGCTGCTGAGAATCCTGCAAGCTGCTGGATGTGGAAGGAGGAGGAGGAAGGGGTTTCTGCTCCTGGGGTATGCAGCTGGGATGGAGTACTGGAGGGAGAGCCAATGGCAGAAGGGCCCGTGGATGGGATTAGAGACTGGATTCGTTTTAGCTGTCTTGGAGTCTGGTTGGATTGCTGTCCCAAGGAGCCCAGGACGGACACGGGAGGACGGAAGATGGCTGTTGGGAGGCGTGGATGGTGGGTCAGAGCTATAGCAACAGAAGTGGTGGCTGCTGCAGCTTGCAGGGGTGCCTGGATCAGTGGCGTCCAGATGACAGGGGTGGGAGTGGATGCAGCAGCGGCGGCGGCAGCCTGGACATTGTGAGCACAGTGTGCCATCTCCCTGTCGTGCTGCACGATCTGCTGGATGATCTCATTTTCCTGGTAGTTGAAAACACCCGAATTGAGGTCATGCTGGACTTTATGCAGCAGAATGGAATTTTTCTTGCCTGTAGTGAAAGTGAAGAGAGAAAGAGTCACTCTGGTATGTCAATGAATGGGAGGGTTCCTCAAAGCTTCCTGACAGACTTCCCTCAAATTGTTGGCACTGTCTCCCCTCCACTGTCATTACAGGATCTGTGTTCCAGCTACAAGATGACAAACATCACATCTGCTTTTGTATTATGAGCAACAGACTTTAAGATCCCATCAAAATGCGCCTGATGGGACACATAATTTTAGTTAGACAGTAAAGCCACTTTTGGTAAGTATGGCAGACGGGTAGCAAAGCTCATGAATCTGGAAGATTCCCATTTTAACCTCATAAACTGAACTTCCATTAGGAAAAAAAAAAAAAAATCCAAAGCCTGCAATTTTTTGTGTGTGTTTGCAAAGGAAAACCTCATAAATTTAAGTCCAGTGAAGTCTCCTGAGTCTTCACCTACTCTTCTTGCCCTCATCTGTGTCAGGTAACGTGTTCCCTCTGGAGTGGTTTGAGTTGAAATTTCTCTGGGAAGAAGGAGGACTTTACGTGCTGGAAAAACTCAAGCTGGTTCAAGTAAGAGACCTCAGCCATGCTGCATCTTGGCTGTGCTCTTCTAGCCCAAACTTTAAGGAACTGCAGGCTGGCAAACTGCATGTTCCAGCTGGACTTCCAAGCCTGCAGCAAAATATCAGCATATGTTTTACCTTTCCAGTGGGCTGGAAAAAGTGGTGTAATGAGTTTGTGTGGTCTGGATGGGTCCACTCTCCCGGACTGAAGGACGGAACTATTCCATGATGGGGTAAAAGATGCTGCCTGTGATGACCTTTCACCAGAGCACAAATGCTTTCTCAAAGGAGAAAATTTCTGATACGGACAGCCTCTGTGCTTAATGTCTTTCAAAGCTCTGTTCTCATAGCATGCCAATTGATAACTTGGTTGATAAGGAGCTGGTATATGCTGATTTGAGTGATTTTCTTATAAAATTAGTGCAGATTACATCCCTGTTCTTGCCTTTTCAAGGGACCTCTCTCCTGACAACATATGCCAGTTTGAGTTGATGACAGCACCTCTGCTTTTTCTGCTGAAGCTGTTTGGATTTGAAGGGTTCAGCCTAGAATTGCTGTGTGTGTTGTCTGTGTGTGTCTGTGTGCAGGGGCACCCTGGCCGTACAGTGGCATGTCTGTACACAGCTCACTTTGTAGCTAAAGCTCAAGGGTGTGACTGTAGAAGAGTCACCTCCAAAGGAGGCACCAGCCAGTTTGGATCGGATCAGAAGCTGTATTCACCCTCCTCCTAAACCTGATTCAAATATCATTTCTGCTGGCTGATCACTTCTAGCTCCTGTACAGGACAAGGGCAAATGGACAGCAGAGTTCCAACTGCTGTGGATTTAGAGAGCAGGGGATGGAGGCATGGATGGGGAAGGGCCTAATTTTCTGTATTTTAACCCCAAATCATGTCATGATTTAGGAATTAAAGGCTGGCAGCACAGCTCATGCCCATTAAATTTGTCTCATGCTCATGAAATTACAACTTCCAAGAGCACTGATATTATCGACTAAGTCCATGGAATGATACTAAATTTGTCTCCTACAGCATTCTGGTTTAAACTGATCAGCTGCTAGTTTCCAAGAAGGAACGGCTAAGAATGGGCTGCCATGTGGGGTAGTAGTTCCCAGTGAGTTTCCAGTGGGATTTCCTCTCAGTTCTATACCAGTCACACCTCAGACCTTTATGTACTGATGTGGGAACAGGTTTGTGCATAGATGACATCCGTATTGTTGCTTTTATTTCTTTAGTGTATAATGGATCTTTTACCCCACATTTCATGCCAGGTTTGATGGTTTAGTTCTAGTGTCCAGCTGCAAGGTATGAAAAGGTACAGAAAATATCCACAGGGACCAGGCTTGAAAAACATCAGTAAGTACAATTCTCTCAGAGAAGCAATGATCTGATACTGATTTATCTGGAACTTCACAGAGGAAGCTGTTAAAAACCTTTCTCTTCAGGTCCAGAAGGACCCGTGAGATACTGTGATTTTATACAAGCCCATTAAAAAAAGCAGGAGCAATCTAACTGTGATTGTAGTTAAGCATTGGAAGAACACACTAAAGATTTTTCCTTGTACTTTTTAAAGTGTTTATCTCTTTATAAAGGACAAGATGTGGCTCTAGCAACTGATCCTGGTTCTGCAACTGGTGCATTTGGGATATGATGCCTGTGGTGGGTAGCGAGATGCTTAATGCTTTTGTGTTTCACCTGCTGCTATTCACTCCCTCCTAAAAAAAACATCAAGGCACATGAATTGACCTTTCTTTTCCTGCATTGGAGAATAACACCAGCCCCTGGAAGGACACAGTCCTGAAGGCAAAGACTGTTTGGAGCTGCTAATGTCATTACAGTTGCTGGAAAGCTTGTCTGCACTGGAAGTGAATGTGTTGGAGATATAAACAGTATATAATACCTGCTTCATTGTAAACTGGACTGGAATAGACAGCACTGGTATTCTTGTGATCCCAGTTCTACCTGCCCTTCCTGCAGTCAGGCACACCAGAGAGAGCATGAATGTCACCTTTAAACTTCAGTGCACTTTTGCAGTGAATATACATTGAATGGCTTAGAGCCATGCTACACACACAGTAATTTCCACCTGCTACCTACTAAAATCACATTTGTTTGCTCACAAACACATTAATCACAAAAAGCTGTTTAAACAGAAACAGAAATATGAACTGCTGTGTTCTGGAGAGAAGGAACACCCTGCCTAAATAAGAATGACAAGAGACAACCTGGCTAGTATACTTGAGTTCAAGAGGGATTCAACTGCAGGTTTGTAATCATTCTCTCCGGAGTTGAAGGTACAAATCCCAGCATGGGGAATCTGTAGCTTTCTTGCACAACTGCAAGGTCAGGATGTAGATGGGAGTCAACATGCCATGTTCAAAGCAGACAGGCAAAAAAGCTGCCTTTTGACATTTGCTTTCCTGATAACAAACTGTAGGAAAACTGGGCTGAGGAGGATCAATGAGGGATAGAAAAACGAGAAAGAGAAGCAAGCTCTTCCTTGGAGGGTGCTGAGGTGCTGGCACAGGGTGCCCAGAGAAGCTGTGGCTGCCCCATCCGTGGCAGTGTTCAAGGCCAGGCTGGACACAGGGTCTTGGAGCAAGCTGCTCTAGTGGAAGGTGTTCCTGCCCGTGGCAGGGGCTGGAACTGGGTGAGCTTCAAGGTCCCTTCCAACAGAAACCAGTCTGGGATTCTGATTCTGTGTTGCTAATGCAGATTTCCAAAAACCTAAATGTCATCAACTGCTCTGTGTTACCATCATTACACCTCAGCTCACTCCTTTAATTCTGCATCACCTATCATCTTTGGCTTCTGATTTGCTTGTCTGTGCTTGAATAACCTGCAATTTTCAAGGCTGCCCTCAATTGAGATGAGAACCCAAGTGATGTTAATCAGAGGTGCACGGATGAACTGAGGGGACTGATGTTTTCATAACCTCAGCTTTTGACAACACAGGACGAGCTGCTCAGCAGTCTCTGGTTTCCCTGGCAGAGCGCTAAACAGAGAATATGCCAACATTTTCCAGACATACATACTATTTCCTGTGTTTTGATCAAAGCTCCTGAAATTTGTGTCAAACTGATGAAACAAATTTCAGCAAAACCTTTGGAATTAGTTTTGTTAGTTCTTAAACCAGAATGTTTCAGTTCTCCTTTGCAGTTACAAAGGTCCCACTTCCCTGTTTTCCTGAGCCCAGCTTGAATCTATTAATCTCTTCATTAGATCAACTTTTGCTTTTTTCTTTTGCCAAGAAAGTCTCAAATTTGTGCTCCAGAATATTAAACACCAAATGACTGAAAAGCTTCTTTCTGTTACTGAAGGGCAGAGGAATGTTTCAGAGTCATTATTCAAACTGGAACTGGTTACCAAACTGAAGAATTCATGGGTTCCATCATTCTAATGAACTGCATCATTTACATGATGTTTCCATACAGAGATATAAGACTTATTAGATGCTTCTGAAGCAAATCCTCCTTCCAACCAGCACCAGATCAGAACAGGAGAATGTTGGTGGGATGAAGATGTTTTCCTAGCAGGTCTGTCTAAGGTCCAGCATGAAAATCAGCCAACAGTGGGACGAGGCAGTAGGAGCCACTTTTGCTTGGGGAGGTAGTTCTGAGATTATTTCTCATCATCACCTTATATATTAAATTGCTTCAGTTTCAAATTCCTTTTTCCTGCACTGGATTTACTGCCACATCCCGTGCCTCAAGAGGAGAGCAGTAAAGACAGCAATCAGAGAACTGATTAGTTTGGCCCCATGTAACCCCAACTGAAACGATGTTCCTCAGCGGAGAGCTATGCTCAGTGAACCACGGTGGAGCCCTGTGTTCTTGCTAAGCCGGGGAGAAGCTTCATTAAGAGAAAGGAAAAGGGACTCCCTTTTCCAATTTAATCTCATCACGGAAGCAGGGAGGCTGGATGTTAGAGCTTCTCCTTCTGTGTTCTTTATTCCACATAAAGTGAGTCTAAGGCACTGAGATAAACAATCTACCCAAGCACTTCTAACCCCAAAAGCACTATCCAAATTTACTGAGATAACATAATGGGAGGACTGGGTGGCCCCAAAGCAATCCCTTGGCCTGGATGTGCCCCTTAACAGGACTGAGGGAGCTACAGGTGCAATGTCAGGCAAAGGACTTGAGACTCAGAGGTCTCCATGGCACAACTGACTTTTTTGTTCTCAATATGATTTCTTTCCTAAGTCAGACAAAAATGAGTACCATCGATGGAGTGCTCTGCATCTAAAAGGTCCCTATTTTCCTCACTCTAACAATACACTAAATAGAAGGGGTAAAAAAAGGAAGCTATTTAGAGCCTAGATGTCCCTAGCAAAGCTACTGGTGCTTTGAAGTGGAGTTAGGTATGTAAAATTATGGAAACTAAGCAAATAGATGTTGCTCTCTTAGTAACGAATTGCAAAGTAAGTCACATTTTCCTCGTCTGTAGGGAGCACACAAAAGAACAGGAAGAAAAGCTCATGTGATTTCATGAAAGAAGCCAGCACTCAACACTAATTCTTCCAGCAAATCATCAAAATTACCTCTTCGTTGTGAAAATGCTACCCAGACACAGAGGAAATTAAAAAGTATTCAGTTCCAAGCCCACTGGCTGCACTTTAAGAATAGTGCACTAAGTCGCTTTCTGAATTTGTATGGATTTGAAATAATCTCACTTTATTAGGCTGCCTTCTGCCTGGCCTGCTGTCAGAGTGCCTGCCCACTGCCACATGGTGACTTCTTTCAGCTCCTCACTTCTTATAATTCAGAGGACTGGGTACTGAACACACTGCTCAGATCGCTGATGTAGCAAAGGGCTTACGGCAGTGCTGATGGTAGTCTTTGCCCTCCCTTGCTGGGGGGGTTACTTGTATCCTGAGCTGCTCTGTTGTGGTAATCATTTAAACTTTAAGTAAATAACGGGATATCTGCATGAGCAGCAGCTCAGGGAGGGGATTCTCCCCCTGCTGTGCTCTGGGGAGACCCCCCCTGCAGTCCTGATCCAGCTCTGGGGCAACAGCACAAGAGGGATGTGGAGCTGCTGGAGCGAGTCCAGAGGAGGC
>WYDI02042787.1:0-87078 GCA_009867235.2 Psittacus erithacus
AAAAATGAGACTTTGCAAAGATTTTAAGTGACCATATTTGCATGCTATGTGATTTGTAGTCCAGGAAAATCAGGGGGGAAAAAACAGAGGGAGTTTCAGTATTAGTATAAAGCAAACAGTAAAACCTATTGCATACTACAGCCTTTCTAAACTGCTCATGAACTGTGACAGGGAAATGCTCATCAGAAGATAATGGCAAAGAATGAAAAGTAATTAGTAGATGTGCACCCAATTACCTGGCAAAGGAGGGAGGAACAGAGTATTAACTAAAAATACACAGCTGAAGACATTTGCCTTTAAAATCAAATTTATTCTCTCCTCACTTGGAAATGAAATTCTCTCCTCACTTTAAATGCTGCTGGAAAAGCAAACCTGTGGGTTGGTGAAGGTATAGCTAGGACTCAGGAGGGTTGGAAAGTAAGAAGTGAAAAGCAGAGGCTGTGCTTTAAAGTGTTCAAAGCAAGTGAACATCAGAACTTCCCAGCCTCTTCCAAGATGCTGCCAGCCCCAGTACCGCGATGAGCAGTCCTTGTCTGTTGCACTTGAGCAACTGCAATCCTGGTTCATGGAAAGGGCAATTCACCTTTGCTCTTGAGCTCTCCTGCTGTAACACTTTTGTTTTCCTCCTTCTTTAAGCAAATCTTAAACGAGCTTTCCTCCCTCCATCACTGTGGATAACATGATGCACAATCCTATACAGCCAGACTGACTCAGGCTCTCATGTTCTGCAGAAGTCAATCTGAAGTTTGCAGCTAACAGATCTGTACCAAAGAAGGGTCATCAAAGCTGAAGGTAATGTTAGAGGCAGCATCGCATATGTACTTATGGTCCAGCTATATTTGTTATAAACCCTATGCTGAGCCTACAAAATTGAATTTGAACCCTATTCATACAAAGCTGCTTCCCAACAATGTATTATTGAACAGAAGCTTTCAAGTATCTCTGTTTATGTATGCAAACCTTCCTCAGGGAAAGTGGGCCCAGAGTTCAGTGAGACTAATGGTCGCTGTGTACAGGTTGAGCCACTGTTCAAAGGTTCAGAGGATCAGAGCTAATGGTGTTAGAAATGTGAATGGTAGTGAAGTATCTCAGAGCAGTAAAATGGAACTTGTCCATCTCTTTTCACAGTCTTAAAAATTATGAAGTTGACTTAAATCAGTTTTTAATTGAATTTACCTTTTCCTTTCATCTGCTGTTCAGACTTCTTGTCTCTTCAGTCTACTGCAACTTGTAAGCTGCCTCTGGTTTCCAAGTTGACCAGGTTTAGGGCTCAGAAACGGCGAGTCATGCCCGCATTATTTTTTGGGGGGGTTGGCGGATGATTTTGAAAAAGCCTAAATCCTGTGGTTTGGGAACCTGAATACAGGCCCACTTGGGCAGTTTCAGCGTTTGAAAATGTAAACTAAACCCTGTGCTGCTGGGCTCAGAAACAGACACTAAGTCATGCTGTTTTGGGGGACTGGTACTAGGCTCCAACTTTTGCCAAGTTTAGGGCTCAGAAATTAAAGAGTTAAATGGAAGGAATGTGTTGCCTTTTCGGGCGCCTTCGTGGGGACACACAAAAGGAGTTCCAAGAGCCGGACACCAGCAGGCAGCGAGGAAACCCAGGCCTTGGTCCCGGTTCCTCGCCCAGGTGCCAGGATGGAGTCGGTGAGGCTTGGCTCCGGGCGCTGACGGGAGGCAGGCCCCGGCCCTGTTCCGCGCAGAGGACCCAAACGGCCGCGTCCAGCCGGGAGGAGACCGAGGAACCGAGGCCGGGACTCCCGCACGGGCTCCGCACAGCCCCTGTAAAGGCCCCCGAACCGGGCCGCGGACATATCCCAGCAACAAGACCAACGGCTCCGCACAGCAGCGCCGCGGCCCGTCCCAGAGCGTCTGCGCGGGGCGGGGCCGGGCGCGTTTGAGGCGTTTACGCGGAACGCCCGAAGTGGGAGCCTTGAGGCTACTCCTCGCGGAAGGCTGCGTTCAGCGTCGGTGGTTTCCTAGGCCTGGGGTATCTTGGCTCACTGGATGATGAAGTACATCAAATAATGCTCCCTGTGATAGTTGCTTTGTGGGTTACGGAGTTAGTGACTAGGAGCTGGGTTTGAGTCATTTAGCCGTAATGCAGAAGCCCTATGGAAAGCCCTGAGGGGATAGCAGGTGTGGTTTTTCTGGTGACTTGGATTAGATCTGACTCGTTAGTGAGACCTGGAAAAGTTTCCCTTATGCCCTGGCTGTTTCTGGGGTGCCCATGGGAAGGGAGGAAGGTGCTGCAACTGTTGAGCAATTTCTGTTGAACTGAAAAGGGAAGTGTTGCTCACATCACTGGCCATGAGATTATCAGCTTTTATGGTCACGAGTAATTCAGTGTCCAACCCACCAGGATGCTGGGGGCGCATTGCTACAGTATACAGTTTATTGAGCAAACCAAAAGCAAGCAAACAGCATTTAGGAATAATTAAAGAGCCTAATCATTTAACTCGTTTCTTTCATTGCAGGGATGCTAACACAGATAGTATCAGTTTGATAGGAAAAAAATACCACTCCTGCTTCCAAGCCAGAGAAATCAGATATTTGGAAAAAGAGAACAGTGTTAAACAAATTATATACTGTGTTATCTCAGAAATGAATCTTCCAGTTAAACCAGCCAAAGTCAGAGCAAAGATGAGGTTAGATATTCTCTTTGGGTGACAGACGCCACTGCAATATGTTGCCAACCAGGGCAGGGAAAACAAGCAAAAAGGCAGTCTCTGCAGACTAAATGTATGCCCCGTCCCCACCCCTCCTTGCACTGATGTCTCTGGAATTAGACTCAGTTCAGCTTTTAGTTGTAGCTGCAACACAGAGCTGTAAGAAATCCGCTTCAGAGCCAGAGTCCAGTCTTCTCCTCTTGGCAGGCAACCATCCCATAGCATCTCTTTTGGAAACAATCAAGCTTTACCCTAAAAGCTGTTTCCAGGTTTTGGCACGGATGTTTCAGAATCTTACTCAAGTGAAGGCTTGAAATTTTTCCTACTATCTGGACTAAAGTTACTAACAGTTTGTACCTAACTGTACATCACCCTTTCACTTAGTTCCCCCCTCCCCCCTCTGGCTTTGCCCTATGCCTTCAGTTTACCTTTACAAAGTAACATCTTACCTTCCATAAGATTTTCATGAAATCTCCTCTGTGTCAGATTGCTTATATATAAATATATATAGGGGTTAACAAAATTCAGTGCAATGCTATGACTTGTTATATGTTTACAGTAAAAAATACATTGTTCAGAACATCCTAGAATTGCATTTTCTGCCATCCATATATTTCTTGGTTCCTGTTTATCTTGTGTTCAACTAAACCTCTGGCTATCCTCCTTTGTCACTTGTGACAGATGAGCTCTTTGAGTGCCTTATGAATGCAAAGCTATATGGTCTTCCACATCATACTACGAAATTTACCACCCTTATTTTTCAACTCCAGGCCTTAACTCCATGCATTCTTGCATAATCCTTCCTATTCTGTAAGTTTATTAACACATCTAATTCTTGACCTGTCATCAGTACTGCAAATATAAACAAGATAGGTGTACAGACTCCACTGCAAAGAACTCTCCTATAAAACTTCTTGCAGTTTGACAGCTTTTCTTTGGTTTCCTTATCTCAGTTTGAGTTACTACACTTTTCTTCCCATACTGTATAAATACTTTACTGTTTTACAGGTAGGGTAGATCTGTCACATTTCTCCCGGCTATGAAATAAATTAACAAAAATGGCTCTAAGAAATGGATTCACATAATATTTTATCTGGTTCTGTGAGTAAGTTTTCTATTATGGTAATAACACAGAGCACATGTCTCAACTAAGATTCAAAAAAGCACAGTAGCTTCCTCCTAACTCTAAGGAATGTGGGCTTCAGGCAACCAGTTCAACAATTTCTCAGTTCAAAAGGCAAAATAGGAAACACAAGCAAAAGATACAAATGTGCTAAACTTCCTGGAAAAGCCAAATACAGGAAAAGGCTTAAAGCTATTTTTATTTTGTTTTTTAAAGGATCAGACTCACATATAAAAGTACTGAAGCTCCATTATGATTGCACCAGGCTCAAAAAAGCTGAGCTTGAAGATAAGCTCGAAAATAAGCCATGAGGCACAGAAATAATTTTAATTCCTTTTTTGACACTCTGCATCCAGCAGAAGTTAATGCAACTGCAGAGCTTGGTTCCTGCTTTGCACTTGCGACAAATAATAAGGGAGCCCCACTGTTCTTTGTGATGGGTTTTCTGTGACCAAGCAGGAATAAGCTTTAGCATGTAAGAGTCAAAAAGTATTCAAAAAATGCTCTGACACAGTTAGTTTTTGGAGAAAATAGTGATTGAACTGATGCAGAGAGGCACTATGAAAGAATTCTCTCAGTACCAGGACAAAACTGCAGTCTGGCTCGCACACGCCCAAGCTGTGCATTGCTCAGAAGAGCTAGAAATCTTTTGAGAGACAACAGAGCCTACATACACAAACCAAATGGAAGCTCTGTTTAGTTATACAACAGATATCTCTTCAGAACACACAGAACTCAACAGTCAGCCCAGTCCTATTTTAAATCATCTAAAACTGATTTTGTTCTAAACTGATGGATAACATGCATGTACGAGTTGTACCTATTGGCTTTCTGATATTGCTGCCTTTCATTGCCAAGCATTCCTCTTTGTGATCCTTAAAGTCATCCGATAAATCATTCCCATCTTCACATGAGTTTTTGTACCTGCAAGACTCTTTTCAAGGACAGTTCTATGTGACAATCAAGAGAGAAGTGCACAACACCATACTTAGAGCTGGACTGAGGACCAGAACGGGAGCGAAGGAAATGCCAGGCACAGCTCAAGGTGGGAAGAGGGTTCTTCCCAGATGTGTGATATAAAGGACCTCTGTTTCAAGAAATAAGATCCTGCAGAGATTAAGATACGTTTTACAATGTCTTTTTAAAAAGCCTGTGTAAAGACATTTCAGATGGAGTTTAGTAGTGCTAACCTCCTAAATATACACGTGAATGGTAACAACTGCATTATTACTACTAGCAGACCATAGAGAGGCCACTCCTAAAAGAAATGAAACCAAGGTTTAATATTTTTTTTGCCTGTGACATCTCAGTGTCCAGGAGGGAAGGTTACAGATATTGCACATCTGTGAACTGCAATGCTAGAATGGTTTTGTAAATTTTTGCTGTTAATAAAATCATGGAAGCAGGAAGAGATGAACAAAGATAATCACCCCAATGTATGGTACTAGTAGCTGTTAAATTTTTCAGTGCAGTGCTTCAGTGCTTTTTACAGTAATAATGGCATGGACTGTTGTGCCTGCATACGTCTTCAATACAGTAAGCTCCATTTCTCCTCTTGAAGATAAAATGCTTTCCAAAGTTCAGCAATGAAACAATGCTGATTCAGAAACACACAGAAGACACACATTCAGCTGGCCTCACGTGCTGGCTGCTGAAGCAGAGCCACCACTGGGGGCCAGGCACAACACAGCTCTTTAAGCAACTGTAAGACATATGGAAATCCCAGGATGTCTCAGGAGGTGAAATGAAAGTGTTACTGAAAGACTGTGTTTTCATTTTACAGAAGAATAGTTCAAATGCTACTACTTTATTTGCCTTATAAAAAGCCCCAAAGGAGAAAGGCAGAAGCCTATGCTTAGTTTGTTTTTAAAGTTCAGAGTCTGTTCTATTTTAGTCTGTGTAACTACACGCTTGGCTAAGGATTCCTCCTAAACCGTCAGTCAGAAATCTAGGCAAAGGCTTTACAATCCCATAAGGGCCAAGATTGCTCATGCTTAGGTACCAGCACAGACACAGGCAACATGTGACTTCCCTGTTTAAGGTCACTGGAGATTCAGGTGACTTCTGTCACAAAACACACTAGCCTTCAAAACTGTGCTCTAATGAAGCAGTCCTAATACCCTTTTTCCTAGAGTGGAAAGGCCAGGATGCTTGAATCCTGCCATAGCGTAAGCCTTGCTGGAAACACACCTTGGATCCCAGGCTGACACAGAGGTGAGACACAAGGATATTTGTCTGGGCAGGTCTAGAAAGGGCAGGATCACTGCCCTCTATCCCTGCCAACAGCATCTAACAAACTTTCAGCAGGCAAAACAATGAGATTGAATAAAAACAGCACAAAAATGTCAAGATGGAAAATGTCATAGCCCAGCACTACTCAGAAGATAAAAATGAATATTCATTGAATACAAACATAAAAAAAAAAAAGCCCAAACAAAAAACCTTCACCAGACATGTAGGAGATAAATCATTAACTATGCTGAAGGTGGAAGGAATGAAAGATTTCACTATGTCAGGGTTTTAGGGGGAACTCCAGATATCCTTTGCTTCTTACCAGATCCTGTGACAGTTAAACATCTTCATTCTGGCACACTTCTTTATGACTCTGTGTTACAGGGAAGGTTATCGCAGGCTGAAAACCATCTTTGAATCTTCACTGTAATTTTGCAAAGAGGGGATTCTGGATGGATTCTTAAAGGAGAATAAAGTGGACAAGGACAGGACCAAGAGCTGTGCCATGGGGTGGAATATGCTCCTTTGATTATAATTTGAATTTGGCCTAGGAGACTGTGTCTGAAAGCAGTACTATCAGGCACAAAGGACAGAGTCTTCCTTTAGGGACTCCTACAGTCAGAGTTATTTAGGATGCAACAGCCCAAGTAAGCTCAGTCATAAATCTGCCTTTAAATGTTACTTGTCAAAACAATAAAAAAAAATAACATATAATGCTACAGAAGCAGAGCTGATTTCAAGTTAAATGGTTTCTGAGTTCCCCCAGGAGATCTCTGAAGCACTTGAAAAGGAAAAAGCAACCTGCACTGCCACTAGTCTGGAAGCCAGTTCCTTCTGTCTGGGAATAGGTACACTTTTACCCTGCTAATATCTGTATTACACAGGGATTTGGAGAGGAAAAAATAAAAGTGGCAATCATGAAACATTCAGAAAAAATGGGAAAAGGGTAGTGTCAAAAAGGACTTGTGCTACCAGTCTCAAAAATTTAAGTGGAGGATTTTTATTTTTTCTATAGTAACAAAGGAAGAAAAAAGCAGCAATGGCAAAGCAGTTACTTATGATGACCTGAATTCTTTTTATAGTGTCTTTAGCTTATTTTCTGGAGTTTCTTGCAAAACAGAGTCATTACAACGCATGGTTTAGTCTCCTGGGAAACTGCAGGATAGCTGCCACTGTACAAGTAAATTCCATTAATCTAAAGCCTTAACTGTACTTTAAAGTCTACCTAGCATAGCATAGATACTCCCCCAGCTGGTAAAGCCCAGCTGACAAGACAGGCAGGTCTCCACAGTGACAAAACCCATGCCGAGTGCAGGGTAACAGTCCCATCTCCACTCAGCTGTATGTATAGCAAGGACCAGTCTCCCCAAAACACATTTAAAAAAGGGGAAAAAAAATTAGGTTAAAGCATTAGAACAAATAAAAATAGAGACTGAAGGAAAGCTAAAAAATACAGCAATCTGTATGTATCTGTTGAAGACCTTGAGATAAGAATTGGTTAACCAAGAGCCAAGGTAACACCACTGCTAACAAGAGCTTAGCCAAATACTTTCTTATCTCTTAAATCATAGATGGAATGAAGAAACTGGGAAACAAAATGAAAAATATGTTTATTCAAACACTTGCATGCCTTTGGTTCTCTTATCTACCAAGCATCAAAAATGGGCAATCGTCTCAAGGCAATTTTTTTTCCTCTTTGCAACAGGAAGTTCATTCTCTCAGGAAAACTGCATCATTGTGCTTTTTCTAATCTTATTAGGAAGGGAACATGACTGCAATATGCTGGAGTATATTTTCACTCCTAACTCTTGTGTTAGACAGTTGTGTGGGTGAAAGACAGTTATGTGAGTGCTCAACTGCACAGTCTGTTCAGCAGCAGAAAGTCCCAAGCTCAGAGGACTGAAATGCCCAAGGAAATTAGGCACTTGCCTTATGTCAGCTCTCATTGAGTGCCTAACAAGATACATGAATACAGAAAAGAACAGAAAAGGAAATGCTGGAGATCTGCTTTAAGGCTTTGTGATACCAGCCAGGTAACACTGAAGACACGCCAGTCCCTTCCTCTGGCCTGCCACCCTGTTATGCATGGGCTGTCATGTTACCTTCTGGTAACAGCTATTGAGAGAGAAGCAGCTTTCAAGAACTTCAAGAATTTTGGACTGATATTAACAGCTTTTAGAAAGAACATGAATGAAAGAATGATTTAAAAGGATAACCAGGTAAAATGTTCAAAATAAGGAATTAACAAGGCAAAGCACTTGAGGACTCTAATGTCATTCAATTCAAGAAGAGAATTCTTAATGTCTGATCCTTTACAGATGAGGATTTTGGTTTCCAAAGTAATTTTCATTACCTGATAATTCAGCTCCTTGCTACAGACTTCTTATACCTGGGAATTATGTCCCACCTATCTTGGGAAGATCACTACATTAGAAAACAGGTAATTTATTTGTGAATTAGGACACAAAAATGGTCACTTTCCAACACCCATTCTGACCGCATGCAAACCCATGCCCTTTGTACCTTCATAACCCACACATCAATTAGCAGCTTTTTCCTTTACAAGGAAGCCCTCAGAAGTTTGCCAGAGACTAATTTGGCTCCCTTCTCACATGTACTAATTAAACCCTCATGCAAATTAGGACTGAAGATGAGCCCTTTTCCCTTGTAATGCTTTAAAAGACAATTAACAGTAAATGGTACATCTAAAATATGCCTAGACATAGATAGGTTCCAGAAGCAGAAACATTCACTGCAAGCAGTGTTCATTCTGGACAAAGGTGACATGCCAGGTCAAGCCAAGAAGCAATTTTTGTTAATTAAATTACATTTAATGAACATAAAACCTAGATACTCTCTTCCATAACATCTCTAGCTCAAACATTGTCTGACTAAATTCATTGGACTGTGGCATAACAGTCTTTTCCTTCCCATGCCACTTGGACTCCTGCTATTTCAATGATACCTGGGACTGGGCAAGATATTTTCCCCAGCACTTGGACAACCTTGGAAGGAGTCGGTTCACCTGAGGATGCACCAAGAGTATCCTCCTCTGCAGCCTCCTGTCATCAGAAAGGCTTTATCCAGCCACATCCCTCCTGCCACTTGGGGGCTGCAGAGAAGCTGCTTTCAGTAAATTACATGGGAGAAAGGATCCATCATCTCGGCTGCTTCACTTCTGTATTAACTGGATAATATACATAGGCTGAGGCTGATAAAGGCTTCTGACAACTGCATACAAGCCAAGAAAATTATCTGGACAGTACAGGACTAAAATTTGAAGAGACCACAAACTTGCACACAAGTTATAAACACTATTGTAAATCCAATTCGCCTTTCCCAATCTCATCCCTTTTTGGTTCCTCTGTGTATAACTGAGCTGGTGAAAGCTCAGTTTCTTCAGAATGAGTACAGAAGGCACACTGATGATTTTATATGCACTTGGGAGACACTTGCTGAAAGAAACAATTTTGGCAGGAGTTAAGGCAATTTAGCAACCTACCCACCTGCATGAGCTTGAAACAACCTTAAGCTACATGCTGCTTGACCCATCTATTCTCAAAATCCTGGTGCTAATCTGCCAGCAGTTCTTTACCCTACAGAGCTGCAACACTCTCTTGGACCTCTGGCAACTGCAAATCACGGTTTTGTAACCTTCATCTAAACTAATGGGTAAGCACTGTAAAAAAGAAGTGATTACCAGCATATGCATATTATTTAAAATCCTGTCTGTAATTTCCACCCCTCTGGTGTTAAGCAGGCACACAGTGAAACATAAAATCCAACTGAAAATAGATTGTCTGTCTAGGTAGGATTTAGGATGACTGAAAGCCGAAAAAGCCTGAACTCTTGGGCACAGAGACTGTTCTAGGTAAACAGCCTCACAGGATCACTAGAGTTAAAGGAGAAAAATAACAAGAAGGGAAAGGCTGAAAAAGAAACTTCCAAAGCTTAAAGCATAGGATGGAAAGAATTAAAGAGTCAAAGCCAGGCTGTTCCTGAATTTGCATGCATTCGATAAAAGGCATGACCAAGATACTGTATCAGAAATAAAACCTGAAGGCTTGAATTTATTCAAGCAGTGAGTTTTACTTCCTTTGTGCACAGTCTGAAAGACCAAAATTCAGCTTTGCTACTTTTAGAAAACCTGTACTGCTTAACTCACTGTGCATCCTGCGCAACAGATACACTTAACGTGTCTGCAGAATGAACACTCTTCTGACCTGCAGAGAGGAAAGAATGAACAGTTTAAAGTGGATTTGTTTCTCCAGTAACTGCAAGTTAACCAGTTTCAGTGGCTACTGAATGTTGCCCCATGTCATCTGGGCCTACCATATTTTGAAAGGAGTCAAGTGACCCTGAACAAAGCACCATAAAGAATTCACAGTTCTCATTAATGGCAATGGTTTTTATTAGAAAGAATAACAAAGTGCTTTCCACAGGATTCATTTTATATGGAGTTTTTAAGAAATAGAGTTTTTCCTTTTAAATATGGACAGGTTTGATGTGATGATTTTTCAGTGCAAATGGGGTTCTCCAAGATTCTCCTACACGTAGAGCTTCTTCTCTGTACACAGCAGTTCAAACATGTATGCATTTGGTGGGTGCGAAACAGTACTGAAGAGTTCATCCTTTAAAAAACAGAGGTTATGTAAAAAGCTTTCAATATGTTACACTGACCAACTGGAATTATGTCATTTGTTGTTTAACACAGATTTAAGGGACATAGTTCCTTCATACAGTTCTACACACAGATGCTTAAAGGTGCTTTCGGTTCTATCAAGAATTATCATCAGCTATACCAATATATATAACATTATCTCTTTTCACTATATAGACAACAGGGAAGTTGTCTTTTTTTTCCTTTTTTCTTTTTTTTTTTTTTAATTATCCTCCTGGTTTTTAGCTAGGGACAGCCTTTGAAATCTTGGTGCTTCCTCTGCCTTGGAGCTACATCTGGATGAAAGGAAGAACACAATATGAGGATTGTTCACCCATCCCCCCTCACTTCTGGCACATGTTTATAATCATATTTTTTTTGACACGTGCATCATTTCACCACATTCCATTTTTCACTCTTTATGTCTGATTCTATCCCAGTTCCCTTTTTTTCCTTTCCTGCAAATCACAGGGAAATAGCACAGCAATAGCACAAACTTACAACCGATGACTCTGTGCAAGTTTTTATATACAATGGAATGTATAAAACCAAACGGGCAAGGGCTATACATTATTTCATTTTCAGTCAACCTAACTCCATTAGGGCTATTTTTTCACATTTTTAAAAGTTAAAAACTTTGTAGAAGGACAACATGTAGTAATTTACCCTTAAGAAAAACCATATAAACATTCACTGTACACAGTCTCAGTCCTAAAGCTGCCTTTCCACAGAGTACATGTACACAAATATGAACATGGGACGAACAACTGAAATGATTTCATGAGTGAAACAGTCACAGTTATGCATATACTAAAGGGTTACATGCATATAAGCAATGTCCTCACTGAACCTGTCAGTCACACCCTGGGTTCACTGTTTCCCATTCATTATGTACATAGCAAAATCACAACTTCAAGGAAATGCTACATGCCATCTCACAGCACAGCAGCTTTACACAACAGTACTACCAGAACAAGGATATAACAGACTTTTTCCTACAGGAGGAAAGGAACTGGATGAGATCCTCTGAACAATAACTTGATTATGGAGAGAAAAGAAGGATTTTCTTTTCTTTTTTTTTTTTTTTAAATGACAAGATGCTTTTGTAGTACAGCCCTTATACAACAGGGTATAGGGGAAGAATACATATAAATCCACCATTGCAGCTATACAAATACACGAAGGTGTAAACAGATGATCTGCTTTCTAAGGGACTTGAAACAAAACCAAAGTCTATCCCTAGGCACTTGTGAGTACAGAGCTCCTGCCTCTGAATTCAGCTTGTATTTGCTGTTTGCTTTGGGACTTTCAGCTGTGAGTACAGAGCCCTGTATCCAGAACACCTTCTGTTGTCAAACATTTCCCTGCCACCAGCATAACTAAGTAGGGACCAATGAATGCAGGCTGCCACCTGAACACACAGATGGGCCTCAGTTCCCCTCATGTGAAGACCTGGAGAGGAGACCAGGCTCCTCAAACTGTAAGAAACTAATTCATTACAAAAGCAGAGATACACCTCTACAGATGGTATTTAGGCACAGACAGACTTTAAAGTTCATGTTCACTGCCCTAAATCACACTTATTTCACTAATAGGAAAGTCCATGAGAACTGGTGCCAAAGGTCCTGGAAACAGAGCTCAGCATGATCCCTGTAGGCACAAAACAGCCTTGAGAATCCAGTTGCAGGACTGGGACCATAGAGCAGCTGTCCTTAACTTCAAAAGCCTCTGGATAAGAAGCATTTTCAACTAATCTGTTGTTGATCTCTGCTAGTATAAAAATGTTTAGGAAAAAAGTCACTGCAAAAAGTTAAGTAGTTTTCTGTACATTTCACATCTCTTATGTTGTATAAATTTATAATTTTGGTCTACCACAGAAGAATTCTATTTTGCAATTAGGTTTCTTACTAAAAGTTATTAAATTGGTAGCCTATTCAGTAAAGAGTATCTCATTTTACTGTTTTCTCTAAATGAGCACATTCAACTTGGAAGTACTCAGTACACCCCTGGTGTACTGGGTATTCACTCTGGCTCCTCAGGAGCCAGACTGAATTTTGCACCTACTTTTGAATGTGTGTATCCTATTCTCCGTTTGTGTTACCTGTGACATGCAACTACACATACGCCTTTTTGTTGTCTAGTGTGAAAATGAATCATCATAAAATGACCACCTGATTTCAACTAGATTCTTGCCAGGTCTGATTTGTTTATGTACACAAGTCTTCCAGCTCATGTTTGGTCCACACTGCAGCAAATCAGGGAAGTTTTAAGAGATCTGGTCTATCTATCTGGATGCTCAGACACTTCACACGCGACCCAGAGGAAGCAGGCAATATTCCATCTAGCATTGCCAACTGGAATGGCAGCTCTCCAACACTGCAGCTGTAACTACCTACAAAGTCCATGAATTATCCAGATATTTATCTTCAGCAGGAGGTCTGGGGGAAAGAGCAAGTATAAAAAAAAGGAAGAAAAATAGCAGCAGGAGCAGAGTACATTTCCAAACACAAGGCAGAGCTACATTATAGCATTTGGCCAGCACAGGACTGTGATTCCTCCTGAACAACAGCTGAAGCCTTGTGGGAAGCCACTAATATTAGTATAAAAGAATTTTGCTGGCATAGCTTGTTTCCGAAGGGAAAGCTTGCTACAAACTATACTAACCAAAGATGCTTTTGTGTCGGGAAGTTGCATTCACCTTAAGAACATTTGTCATTCTAGGTTTGTTTGTTAGCAAACCTCCCTTGTACAGATTTACCTTTTCAGCAAAAAAACAGCCAGTTAGGCAGATTCAGGGAACAAACAGCACAGAACCCCTCACAACACTGAAACAGGGCATTCACATTGAGTGCCCTTGTAAAACCAGGCAGGAAATTTTCAATATACTAAGCAAGAACATTGCAGGGGTGAGAGGGCAACGACAAAAAGCCAGTCCTTGGACTAAGGCGCCAAGAATGTAGAAAACAGTATGCTGGACACCATTATATTACAAACGTCATTTTTTGCCCTTCAAAGAAATAGTAGGGCACTGCTGACTGCTTAAAATGCATCATTTTAGTCCACCTCGTCCCAAACATTGAAACTTCAACAAAATGCAGTCCAAAGCATTGCGGCTTTTGATATGCCACCCCTTCACTTAAACTCATAAATCTGCTGACACAGTGACAGTGTTGAAATACCTTATGTGAACAGCATATATAAAATTTCACTGTTGTACATAAATAATGACAAGGCACAGCACAGCAACCAGTCCAAGAGCTTGTAGCCCAAGAAACCAGAGCATGACCCAGAAGAATATAATTATTACAGGTTCTACTATCCGTTCTCCAAAGTACATCCGTGTGAAGCCTATTCTGATGAGGCTTTTGTTTAGTTCGCCAAAGAGAGTCCCCATTTTTTTATAGTCATCTATTACAGGTTCTGCAGTGTGGTTTCTTTGTCCTTGTTGGACCTGCAAAAAGAAGACAAAATTCGGAAGTATTAGTTGTACAATCAGTTCCTATCACTGTGATTCTGAACAGGTCTCAGCTGTTTCTATGTGAATAAGTATAACTGAGATATCCATGCAATACAGTTACTCCAAACTGAGATGCCAAACAGCTTGTAAATTCAGTAAAACATTAAGGATGACACTCACTTGTCCAAAGTTGGGACATCTGAAGTGATACTACAATCATATGACAGCCTGTCTCCCCCCTAGATGCCACTCTAGAGGGATAAAGCTCTCCTGTAGGTCATACATATTACCTCTCTGTGCAACATGGAAGTCAGGTCAACCAAAATGAATTAGATGATGCCTGTAATTTCAGGAAGGAGATCTGACTAAAGTAGATTTGGTATAAATTATTTCCAGAATATCTTCAGAACCACAAGAATGACACCACTATTAAGCATGAACTATAAAGCATTTTGCACCAAAGCACAGGGAACTGAAGGAAAGAAGGATACTGGATTCAGCCAGGAAGGCAAACATCCATCCCAATGCTGGTGTAGAATGCTATGAAAGTCAAGCAAAGAAAGACAGACCCAAGGGCCGCACAGACGCAAAGTAGTGGTACAAAGAGGCAAAGAAGGGAAACAAGCACTGCACTTCTTCCCAGAAGAAAAATTATGGGGTAAATGCATAGGAAAGCAGAAGCAAAACTTTAGCTAAAGGTGCCACATTTAAATATCACTGCATAAAACATGTGACTCTTTCAACATGTAAGTTGTAACTAGGTTATAGCTTGAAATCTCATCTCACCTTCCCCAGTGTTCAGAGATCCTTTGCACAAAACCTTGTTGCCTTGTGTTTGGGTGTGCCATTGCAAACACACTTTCAAGACGATGAACATGAGTTTTCTAATCCTTCCATTAGGCAGCAATGAAAACACATGCAGCAGGTACTCATCAATACTTCAGTCAGCTAATCAACAGGTCCAACAAATGGCCTGCAAACTCACTGTGCAATTAGTCTACTCCTTGATTCAAAGCAAACATGTATCTTCAGTTTTGTCTTCAAAGATGAAGGCTATTCTGCATCCCTGGTTACACAGCATGGCCTCACTAGAGAAACAGCAATTCCTTCCCATAGCAGCACCAGGCTCTTCATTAGAGAGCAAGTAATAAAGTGAATTCCCATCCTCACAGAATAACATCCGGTGAAGATCTAAGGAAACATACTGTTTTTCTAGGTTAGACTTTATGCCATGACAAAGAACCTTCTGACTAAATAAAGGCTGGGTAAAGCACCACAGATGCTACTGAAAAAGACACCAACAAAACCCTTACAGTCCATCAGCTGCACGTGCTTGGGTATTTTGTCAGTTTATTCATAAAGATTTTGGCTTAAGTTCAGTACTGAATCCCAGAAACGGAAAGGTGCACTAAACCTAAATAGTAATGAATATTGTGTTCAATTTTTCTGGAGGTTATGTGTTGATAGCCACTGTCCTGCCTCTTTCCAGCCCACTCCTCAGACCCAGGTTGTTTTTTCCCCCTAGTTTTCAGCGTTTTGGTTTTAACTGTACTTTATTTAATTTCAGTAAGTGTTGTTTCCTCATTAATCCCTCAAGATTAGCCTCGTCATGAAAGGCAGAGCCTCTTGCAGAACTGCTGCAGATTCGGAAGGGCTGGGGGCTTGCCATGTAGGAAGATGGTGCTATTATAGGAACTCTCATCCCACTAATCCCAAAGAGCACAGTGAGGCAAACTATTAGCCTAAGTGGTATGTCCTTCACACCAATTAGGGAAAAGGATGTGCTGGGAAGGGAAAATATATTTGTTTGCTTCCTGCATGCAGAGAACACAGGGAACATGTCTCTATGGGATGGTGGCAGAGGGGATCAGAGTGCAGCTCACATGAAGTAGTACAGAGACCACTTTTGGGAGAAACAGTTGATGCGCGCAGGAGAAATCGCTGCATTCTCTAGCAAAGTCGCTTAGGCTTTGAACCAGTGGCCATTGCAAACAGGAGAGGGGAAACAAACAACTCACTTCTTTGCCTCTGGATTATTAATGGTACTTGGTTAACACCCTGGAAGCCTTCACACAGAGCAAGGGAGCATAGCAGTGGCAAGGAGGCTGCCAGCAGTCACATGTCCAGAACTCCATCTCACTGGCCCGGCTAGCCATGATTAACTGTATGTGTCCACACTGACAATGTCTCTCATGGTATAAGGCAGCTGTAAACCACAGGATTTCCCTAGCAGCCCCATTCTGCTTTGATAAGCTAACAGCACGAAGTTGCACAGTCTCTTGAGCAGGGCACAGAGTAAATTCCACCTTACTCAGGCTCTCAAGGTCTTAGTTGCTTTTTAAAGCAAGACTTTATCACACCTTCTCCTACTCAAACAAGGGTAGATTCATGAATTCCTAAAGTGATTACACACAGCAAGCCTGTAGGCATGGGAGAAGGGCAAGTGTGTACTTCATTACAAAACACGTGTCAATTTATTTCTCCTAAATAGTTTCAAGAGCTTACAAAACCATTCAGAATGATCATGGAAATGCTCAAGATTTCAAAGTCTGCTTCAGTTAATTCAGGCTGAGTATGTCTTGCTTCAGGCAACTCAGCAAAACCAAGTGAAGCTGAAAACAGATGATCAGCTCTAAAACACAGATGGTGTATTTTTCTTTACTCTTGCGTAATGTTCCACATGCTGGACAAACACGTTTCTTCAGGGGTGTAGGTACAACAGAACCATTAGGGCAAACACCAGTAACGTTACAAGACTCCAGACTGCTAAAAAATACTACATAAGCTTGCAGCTGGACGTTTTCTCACTGATTTTCAGGGTGATACTAAACCAGCATGCAGTCCTTCGTATGTGCCAGTAGATCTCAAACCGTATCCTCAGATCCAAACACTACTTTTTTCCCAGAAGTACTTTTGTAAGTGTTATTTGAAACTGGTTTTCTTCAGCAAGCACACAGTTCACAGCTGACTCTTCATTTCTGTAAGACTATTTTCATACTAAATCTTCCTGAATCAGCCTGAAGCCTGACATAGACACTACCATAAAAGAAAAAGGTAGAAAGAGAAAGATACTATTCTGAGCAGCCTCCCATTCCAATAGAGCTGCTTCAGTTAAAAGCAAAGTAAGTTCCTTTTCCAGGTTGCTAGTTTTAAAAATCAGCAACTCAGTTTTGGCTTCATAATTTCCATTTTTAATTTTGTGTATCAAGAGGAAGCAGAGGGAATTTCTGTACCTGCACTAGCCCCCAAGAAATCACAGTTTCAAGGCCTTTACAGCAGTTCTTCTCATAGCTAACACATGCTATTCAGGGGGACACCCCCAGAATTCATTTGCCACAATGCAGGAAGGAACATAAGAGAAGTCTACTTCCTCTGTAGTACTTTGTTTGCCTTTCCTCCCTCTTTCAAAGAAAGACAGGCGTGATGAAGAAATTCAGAGGGGCTGGGGGAGCAGATGTGCATCCAGAGATCCAGCTGGATAAAGATGGACACATGGCCAAAGTATCTTCTGAAAAGAGAGGAACAGCACTACTGTCTCCTGAACTTCCCTCCCATCCTTCCTCCAACTGACAAAAAGACACTCACCTAATAAACACATATGGGAGTATTTCTGAAGGAGAAAGAGGCTTCCTGTGTGAATGAAGCTAAAAAAGAATGTATCAGAAATGCTGACTGCATTTGTTTCCTTACCTAATGTTATCAACTTGCTGTAATGAATTACTTCTTACTGTAATTTAACTTAATTTTACATCTGATTTTATTTTAGACATCAGTGCCCTTACAGCAAACCACACTAGCAGATTTCTTTATACAAATGTACAACCACTGTGTATGACTTCATTGTCTGAATTTCCTTTTCATTTTATATTCTTAAATGTTTTCATACAGTGTAAGTGTTTGGGTTTGGTTTTTTTTTTTAAATTTAAAAAATATTTCATAGAATCACAGAATAGTTTGGGTTGGAAGGGACCTTAAAGATCATCTGGTTCCAACCCCCTTGCCATGGGCAGGGACACCTTCTCCTAGACCAGGCTGCTCCAAGCCCCATCCAACCTGGCATTGAACACTGCCAGGGATGGGGCAGCCACAACTTCTTGGGGCAATCTGTTCAGTGCCTCACCACCCTTGTAGTGAAGGATTTCTTCCAAATATCTAATCTTAATCTACCCTCTGTCAGTTTTTCAGATCCATGTCTATCCTGGGCTGAGGACTCCAGTGCTGGCCACAGTACTCCATACTCCATATCTGGTTTCTGTTTATTTAAAATTATGCATACAGTTATCACATAGAACAGAAGAAGTATCTGATCTGGCCTGCTGCTGACCATGTATGTACAGTGTTCTCCACAAGCCCACTGCAGTACCCAAAGATACCTATCAACCACCCATTTTTCTCATCTTTTTGGATGTTTGGTGTTGTAAAATTGTCCTCCCTATTCAGGACAGCCTATTTTTCATCAGCAAAGCTGTTGTCTGCAGTCTCCCACTGTTTACTGGCAGAAAGACAGAACTTGAAGATCCAAACTCTGAATATATTTAATACATAAACTTTGTAACCAAATTTACCCAGCTGTTATGGCCAAATGGTTTTGGGGCTTTGGATGCTTTAAAGGGAACCATGAGGAGCCCTCTCAGATGCAGGATGTCATAACAGGACCTATTTGTCAGAAGTCTCAGAGGACATACTAAGTGTAAGTTACGTTCACATCCAGCACAGCCGGTGCTCCTGCATCCTTGAAGTGCTTTTGAAAAAGATCTCTCATGTAATTGAATGTTTTCCTGGACTAGCTTTAAAACAACAGAGAAGGTAAAGTCAACTCAGCCTACTGAACGCAATGAATGGCCATCTGTGGCTTTACCAGTTATGTTCATCATCAACACAACACAAAATTACAAGTGTTCTGACCACTGGCTGCCCTTGCTTATGGCAAACTTCCACTGCATTCACTCAAACTCACTGCTGCCCAAATTCAGGAAAGCACATGATAAGTCATGAGCAGAGGTCACACCACACCAGTATGACAGCAGGAACTTTTTCTTCCCATCGAGGGTGTTTTGACCATGCAGAGAAACATGAGATCCCGTAAGAACATACACCCCCAACCCGACCCAAAGAAACCATCTTTGCAATGATTCATATGCTTCATTCTAGGAGAGGAGGATCAAGTTAGAACTGAACTTTCCACAATTGCTTAAGGCTGACTTGTCAGTACCTCCTACATATAATGAATGACAGAATAACCAGGTTAGAAGGATCCTCAAGGATCAACTGGTCCAATCATTATGGACAAATCATAACTAGACTAGATTTCCCAACACCCTGTCCAGCCAAATCTTAAGTGTCCAGTGTTAGGGAATCCACTACTTCCCTGGGGAGATAATTCCAGTTATTCTGATGTAGCCAGTTCAAGGTCTTTTCCCCTCAAATTGCTTGGAACACATAGTTCCATTTGCAGATCAGAAGTGACTTTGCCAAACCCTTGGAGGATGCAGAACACAAATGGATCCAAAGGGGATATGAACCTACCCAACATATCTGAGAAGTTATTTTTCTGTAGCTAATCAAAGAGAGCATGGAATGCTCTCTCATCACAGATGTAGTATTTCTCTGCTACCAGCAATGCTAACTCACTGAAGGACAGTACCAATGATGTCCTTACACAAAGACTAGATGCCCTTACACAGCATTGCCAGCAAGCTCTCCCTGGAAGCCCCTGCAGCTTCTCTCTGGGGACCAATCGCTGCTGCAGCACTTTCCTTGGCAAGCAATGAAGCCTGACGCTCACGCTGAGGACACCCCACACTTGCTGGATGTGGTGGGTTTGCTGGCCACACAGGGATCACACATGACAAACTACTGCAACATCTGTGTGCAGGTGAATCTCTGTGTGCTCACGGTTGATAACCCTGCCAGCGCTTATCCCTGGGAAGAAAAAAGTGGCCTGAAAGGAAGAACATAAGCTGCTCCAGCAGCTGTAGCCAGTGCCTCCTGCCAGCCTCCTGGAAGAAAAACAGCCCTGCTTCATCACAAACTCTGCCACAAGGCTATGTGATGAGGCACTATGGGGCCACCAGGAAAGGCAGCAGTGGGTTGGATGAATTGTCTGGGAGGACCACAGATGACTCTAAAGCAAGTACAACAATTCTAGTCCCATAACCTCAGCACTGCACTAACCGTGAGAACAGCTGCAATTACGGTCCTGCCTTCCAGGCATTTCGTCTGCTGAAGCAGCAGTCTGGTCCACAGTTTTCCACATTCAGCCTAAGGATGTTGAGTTGGGTTTTTTTCACTTTGGGATTGTTTTGCAGGCGTGGAAAAAAAAAAAATATCTAGGTAACTGACTTGAATGAAATTGACTGGGTGAAGTTCAACAGCCTGAATTCCACAGGAGGAGAGAGCAGATGAACATAAGGAACCTGTTCCACCTAAAGACTCACCCTGTTTTGTTAAAAGAAATTAAAAATCCATTCAACTACTCTGAAGGCACAAGATCCTTCAAAACAAACCAGGTAACATTCCTCTTCCAATTCTGGATGAGTAATGAACTGAAAAAACCCAGTAGTCTTCTGTTGCTCAGACAATCTGACAAATTCCCACCCCACACTCAACCTGACAAGAACACTGGGCCAAGTACAAGTCTGTCAGTCTCTCTTTTTCTTGCATCAGCTATCCAAAAGGGCATTACACAAACATGAACTCAGGTAATGGAGGAGAAAAGGCCAATGGACTGGGAAAATAACTGGTCTCCATGTAAAAGCTTGTGATTTTGAAGTAGAAAAAATGCTGCTGGGCAAGGAAGGCAGACAGAAAGGAGAGTAGGAGAAAGGAATCCGTAAAGGTCATCTCCAACACAGGAAAGTGGCAGTGTCTCCAAATTGTTTGTAACATGCCAATCGGTCACGTTTACAGCTAAAAAGGAAAGAAAGAGACGGCATATTTAAAAGAATTGTTTCGACATTAGATATAAAACAAACCCCTTTTGAGCTCAGCAGCAAAGTTTTGAAAGTTTAACAACTTCCAAATGAGATGATAAAAATACAAGGCACAATGAGGGAACTCAGGGATCTCACATTTACATGCCCACCCACACCTTTCCATTTTTTCCCTGCAAATAAAAGGTTTCTCTGCAGTAGTTAACTGCTCACTATCTAGTTTACTCTGGTTATGGTTATTTTTATTCCAGGGAACAGGTGGCGTGTCTGATAGCTGAAGCCCATAGCCACTTAAATGTCAAAAAAGCCTCCGAGATGTGACTTTAGGAACATGCTTACTTGCTGAAAAATACTCCTTTATTTTGAAAGCTGCAGCATTTAACATTCAGAAGAGAAAGCCTCTTTTTAGAGGATACAAACCAAAACTGAAAATACTTCAAGCTCAATCTGTCTTACAGAAAAATACAAGAAGAAAGTGAGCAGATGACAGAGAGCAGGATGGAAGAAACCACAAGTTCCCTCCTCTCCAAAATAAGAGACCAATTTCTGCTGGGTGCAGACAGGGACACGTACCAGTCAACATACAGCTACAGATATCTGATAGTTAGGCAGCCAGCACTGTAAATCCCAGAGGAATGAATTGCCCCATCCTGCTAGTACTCAACCTGCTGACCACTCTGTCTACTGCCATGGACAGGCTTTGGAGATGCACAGCAAACAGCAAGTTCCTAGGTTGTGGCCTCCTCTTTCTGAGAGCCACAGCCATGCCTCATAGCAGGGCACCAGCACAAAACCCTGGGATGCACGGGTTGGCTGCGTGCAGGCTTTCTGCCTCCTGCTCCTCCACATATGCAAACTAGACAGTTTCACTGCTAGTAACATCTGGCATGCAACCGGGATTTCACTCTGCCTTCTCAGGCTTAAAAATATTCCATATGTTTACCTAAAAGAAAGTGAAATTTGCCCAAGAACAGCAAATGATTTTATTGGAAATGTTTCTGATTTTCCTCCTTTCCTAGTAGAGCAGGAAGAGATTGTTATCCCCTCACAATCCTTTGCTAGCGCGAAACTAACAATTAGTATTTGACCCTGTGAATGTAAACAGTGAAAAAAGATCTTGATACTCAGCCAAGAGACTGACTATTAAGACAAGATTAATTTCAACTGTCTGCAGGAAAAAAAACAAACAGGTTCACTTCTCTTGGCTATTTTTAATCTGATCTTTAAATATGAAAAGATGAATAGATTAGAAAATGAGGGAGAAAAAGCCTCACTTCCAAATGAAAAACAAGACAGAGAAAAACTAAGTTTACTCGTTCCTCTGAGCAGAAAAAGGCAAATGTAAGAAAACTAGACAAATTCTTAATACCTACAGTACTTTACAACTGCTGCCAACAGAAGTGTTGCATTTAGAGGAAGTTTAAATAAAAAATTGCAGAACGATGATTGGGTTAACCTTCATTCCACAGCAAGAATCTAGACACATTTGTAAAATAGAAACAAGATGTTTCTATAGAAACAAGCAACAACATACAAAAAGGAACTGCACTGGATTCCCTTAGCCAGCTTTTACATCAGCTCAAGTTTAGATCTACAATTGCTGGAACAAACTGAAATACCAGTAGTGGTTTTGGGTTGAGGAGGTGAAAAGGCTTTTCCAGATACTGAACTTGTACACATACAAAGCAGAGAAGGCTTCAAGAGCAATAGAGGTTTCTCTCAATAGACTGTGGCTGAGTCCTGTAATTTCAGGAGTAAATTTCTCCACTAATAAAGCTTGAGATGAGAAAGCGTCACAGACAAGAACCCAGCACAGGAGAGGAAACCTCCCTGCCCCATGTTAAGATCTGCTTCTCTCCCTGGTGTTTAGACTGTCCCTTTTGCTCCTACTAACATCTCTGCAACTTGTTCCTACCCATGTTGCCGTTTTACATAGAGACCAGACCAAACCCAATTTCTAATCCATCTTTTCCGTACACCTGCAATACTTCATTTCCATAGGATTTTGTTAATCAGAGTTCCCCCACTAAAATTGCTCAGCTCAACCCAGCAAAAGGCTTGCAATCCACTGTACATCCAGGGTGGTATCAATGCACTGGCTTGCTGAAAAGCATCAGCTGTTAGTTCATTTTGCCTTTTAAAGAGAAAAAAAATTCTATTCATTTCTCTCTCCAGCATACTTTTTTTCATTAAGAAAATAGGATTTTCACATTATTCAAGCAGAGCATGCTATCCTGCCCACTGTAGGTGCTACGGGTATGTCTGAAGAGCTTGGCTTTGGGTATTTGTTTTGTTTCTTTTCTTCAAATCCTGTTAAGGTTCAGAAACCCCATTAATGCTTTTTAGAAAGTTATTATCACGTATTATTTTGTAGCTGTGAATGTCTGCAGAATTAAATTATTTGTAGAGCCAGAACAAATTTGGGATTAAGCCCTTCCTCTTGGGTATTACTATTTTCGGTTTGGAAACAAATCTCAGCAACTGCAAGCAGGAGAAACCTACAATTTTCAGATTATCTCAGCATGGAATAAATTAGAAATAGGTTTCTAGCCTTGGGCACTAGTTTCCATACATACAAGTTTACTTTAAAACATTCTTGGCCTCTACCGAGTTACGATCAAAATGATCCCATCCCAGGCAACAGAGCACACATCTGTCCTATAGTCCAATGAACAGTGAAACACATGAAGGATACCACGAGGCTGTTGATATCATCCTCTAGTTTTGTTTCTGCTCATTCTTTTCATGCTGGAGAAATACTAGTGATATTGGAAACTTATTAAAAGAATCTGAACACCTGAACTTAGTTAAACCACTCATACCTCTTCAACATAATTCCCAATGGGAAACACCAAGAACTTTTTATAATCACTCCTCTAAATCTGAAGCCACCTATTAATAGATAAAATATTCTACTTAGAGAGATAAAACACTATTCAAAATAATAATAAAACATCCCAAAGGATTACAAAGTCAGGTTAAAATGTGATTGTCTAAGCTGATTAATCTACTTATGAATACATGTATTGCAGATTAACTCTGAATTTTTGTAACTAGATGATCTTTAAAGCCCCTTCCAACACAAACCATTCTGTGATTTAGACATTTTCTAGAAGTGTTGGTTTTAGTCTAGCTGTCAGAGAGCACTTCAGATTCTATGTATCCTAAACTAGCATGAGGTGGAGATCCTGGCCTCACTAAAGCAACTGGGAATTATGCCATGGCCTTCCATTTGGATTACAAAAGACTAAAACCCATTACTGCCCAGAAAGACAATTTTCAGTATAGAAGACAGCCACAGTGCCATGGCTTTCAGGAACCCTGTTTGCTGTAACAAAGCCTGGCTTCAAAGTTGTGTCTCTTGCTAACACCACCTTATGTCCTGCTGTAATGCAGGACTTTGGCCTCACCTTTTATTATTACACACTCGCCTGCATGTCACCTTTCTCTTCTTATTTCACAGTTTAATTTATAGGTGTTGATGAGATTTAGATTGTAGCAGTATGACAAAGGCTAACCTATTTTAGAAAGTGGGCTACGGAAGGAGATTTAACTTAACTCTTGCAATGTTGAAAATACAGGACAACTTATGCATCTGACCAGTAACTACAACAGGTAGGAATAAATTGTGAGCTCTCAGGGTGAAGCAGCAACCTCTTTCCTATGGGCTCAGAAGCAGCTGAGTTCTTTTGTTGTATTCACATACCACTTGTGAACAACAGCAGTGCAATGCAGGTGAAAGAAACCACCCAGGTTCTGTGATGCTTCAAAGACTAAAGTAAACATAATTATTATCTCTGCATGCAAACCTACAAAAGATATTAATCACATGATCAACCAGTTCAGCTTTTAAATCTAATCACTGAATTACATAATTCTACAGTCCACTGCAATAACAATTCCACAGGTTACATATAACATTTAGCAACCTATCCTTCTATTCTTTTAAAAGTGTACCTGTCAGTAATTTCATTAAGCATTGTCCTTGCTGATGTAATAATGAGCTTCAATACAAAATAAAAGCCAGAGGGTTTGGCACTAAATAGATTTCTTTCCTACAGAGTACTATCTTTAAAAACAACAAACACTGAAGGGTGTATATATTATTACTTAGGTCCTACTTGTCAGGAAGGTTTTCTTTTAGCATTATGTTACTAGGCATGATCTTAAACTCAGTTTATTTTGGAGGAAACTGGGAAAAAAAACCAGATCACACCCAGGTTACAGGCTCCAAATCCTCACCAAAAAGCCCTCTCAAAAAAGGCCAACAGATTTGCTGTCATTCAGGCTTTACTTTACATCATCTGAGGGAATTAAGAATTCACACCATGGTTGAAGCAGATTTTGACCAATTTATTTCTTTTGCATAGCACATAGCAGTAAGCCAGCACACACATTTATACTTCATGAGAGAACATGAAGCAGGAAAACACAGGCTGAGGACCAGTGCTTGCATTAACAGTGTAAACACCCTCAGCAAACACAGGAACAATGCTAGGCGTCCATGAAAGACTGGAGGTAAGGATCCAGCCTGGAAACAGGATTCCTGCCTGCTGGAACAGAAGGGTTCTGCAACAGCCACTCCATGAGAGCAGAAAGGGCGGGGGAACTGAGGCCTGATGAACCAGGAGCCCCTTCAAATCAAGCTACATGTCTGTGCTGCTTTGAAAGGACAATCTGGGACCTTCTGTCAAAGTCTGCAGCACATGTATGTGCTGCTAACTCCTCACCTAGCTCTAGTCCTCCCTACACAGAAAAATAAAATACTTTTTCAAATTATGATTATTTTTACTGTTATTTGACAGAATATTCACATTCTGTACGTATAGTAAATAAAGGCAATTGATACTCCTTATTTCCAAATATCATTTTTTATTTATCTGGCTGCTGGCACCTCAGTATGCAGAAAAAACACACTATGACAGTGAAATGTTTCCAGTAAACAGGAAGGATCTTCTCTTTCTTCCTAATGGCCTACCATAAACTTTTTGCCTCGCTATCCTAACCTTACGCCCCAACTTGTCAGAAAGAACCACAATCACTACGTGTGCCTGAGAATAGTGGGAAGAGAGCTTCTCAGCCAAGCATCCCTGCAGCCACCCAAGCAGTAGCTTTACCAACTTCCTTTAAAGATGTGTTTAGGCAACACTGGAAAGCAGTTCTTCAGCATGCACCCTCCCTGGAACCACAACTACACACCCACCACTATCAGAGCAGCAGTAGTAACCTGCAGGGAACTCCCTTCTTAGTGTGGAGTTACAACCAGTTTGGCAGCAGTAACATCTGACATGATCTGATGCAGCTTTTAAACCTTCCTTTTCAGGGAAGATAGCAGCCAGAGCGTGTTTCTGACTCTCCTCTTGCGATATCCTACAGGAGGGCTTGTGGACACAGACAGGAGAACTGCTGCACCTCTCAGCACATCCCGCCTTACCTAGCATTCAGGCATGTGCCCTGCTCTGCCCTATTTTTCTACAGAAAGGGTCAAGGAAGATGCACTGACTTATGTAAGTGGTTAACAAGTGAATTCTCAAGTACCAATGTCTTCCAGCAGTGGCCCACTTCTGGCTGTAAAATTCGGCAGGTACTACCAGATGCTTTCAAACATGAAACTATTCTATCTGTGGAAGGGCTGACTTATGGTTGAGTGCAGTCATGGCCACCTTATAAGAATTTTCAACAGAAATCATTCAGAAATTGAACAAAACTGTCTGGAAACTACTTTGGGATGTACTGTAGGAGCTCCGTCTGCCCCTGTGCAATTATCAGTGCTAGTGCATTTCTCTTAACCACTCACGGCATTTGGAGTGCATCCTTGCATGTAGGCACTGAGTATGAAAAAGGTTGTGTTCTGTTTTTCTGTAAATGAAGCATCAATAAAGGTGCATTAAGAACTCTGCCTTTGTCTAAGCACCGGGACAATGCTGTCTGAGAAACAAAGAGTGCATGGCAAGCCACTTATAATTAACAATAGGGAAAAGTACACAGCTTTTTTCATTTCCTAAGCAAAAGGCCACTTCCATCCACCATGCCACAAGAATGCATACCCTGAAGAATGCAGACAAATCAAAGAATGTGTAGGCGTGTTTCTCCAATGACTACATTCAATTTCAGAAGCAAGAAAGCAATTGAAAGCTTGAAATATTTAAGTCTTTAAAAGAAAAACTGAGAGCTGAACTATCAGAGGATGGCAACAGCACTCTAATGACTGCCAGCGAGATATTCCCACGCGAGTGCTGTGCAGGGACCACCCTTGTACATCTACAGAAAAGAAGGCTCAGGGGAGACCTTATCATCATATTCCAGTATTTAAAGGGCAGCTACAAAGACGGAGACTCCCTTTTACAAGGAGTCACATGGAAAAGATAAGGGGTAACAGGCACAAGTTAGAGCCCTGGAGATTCCAGTTGGACCCAAGAGGAAATTTTTTCACAATTAAGACAATCAACCATTGGAATAATCTCCCCAGGGAAGCAGTGGATTCCCCAGCACTGGACACTTCTGAGACTGGGCTGGACACGGTACTGGGACATCTAGTCCAGGTCATGCTTTCTCTATAAAGGCTGGACCAGATGACCACTGCAACCCCTTTTCAGCCTGGTCCTCTATGAGTGCAGGATCTGCTTCCATCCTTTCCCACGCGGATTAAGCTTGTCGGCGGGAAGACCGAGGGTCAGGGGTGTACATGGCGGGGGGTGGGATATTCTCCAGCATCCCGCGGGGGCAGCCCCACGCAGCCGGGTTGCATAAGCCCCGCCGCAACGGCAATGCTATGAGTGAATCAAAAGGCGTTCACGGCTCCCCACTGCCTTACGGCGGGGGCAGCCCCGTCCCCGATGCTGCCTACAGCCGCTGCCCGCCCTCCCGGACCCCTCACCTGCTCCTCCTGGCGCCTCCGGTGCCGGGCGGGCGCTGCCAGCGCTTCCCGCTCGCGCTCCCCGAGCGGCGGTGGCGGTGGCGGTGGCGGTGTCGGTGTCGGCAGCAGCAGCAGCTCCGCCGCTGAGCCCATGGCTGCTCCGCGCCCAGCGGGGCCACCGCTCCCCGCCGTTACCGCCGGGGCGGGACCGTCACGGGGTACGGGGCGGTGCCGCGGGGAGCGAGGAGGCGGCCTCTGGCAGTGGCGGGGATGTGGGACCCGGGGGAGGAGGAGGAGGAGAAGGAAAAGGTGGCTCCTCCTCCTTCTGTTGCTGCTGCTCTGTGCCGCCTCAAGCGGGAGCTGCCGAGGGCTGTTGGCTGCTTGCTGCTGATTAAATACGGCCGCGATAGCCCGGTTTCCCGAGCGTTGGTTAGGACCGGGAAATGCCAGGTGTTTAAGGCTTTAATTTTAGCGCCGCTTCTAGTTGGTGTGTGTCTGGGGAGGAATGCTGGACTGGCAGCGCGAGGTGTGGCGTTTGCTGTTCCTCCCAGGAAAGAGGAAACTGCTCTTCTGAAGCTGCTCCTCTTCTTAAAACCAGCTGGTGGACACGAGGAAGAAGGAAATGCAACAGCAAATCCAGAAGATAAGACTTCAGTGTCCCACAAAGCTCAGGGTGACAGGAGGGAGGACTGAAATGTTAGTGGAGACGTGCTGCCGCACTGGGGTGTGCCTGGCTCCCGTGCCCAGTGGAGGAGCAGCGCCATGCCTCTGAAGAGAGGGAATCATACAATCACAGATTGATTTGGGTAGGAAGGGGCCTTAAACTTCATCCGCTTCCAACCCCCTGCCATGGGCCAGGACACCTTCCAGTAGACCAGGTTGCTTAGAGGCCTTTCAACCTTGCCTAACTTCTGCCAGCCCTGCAAGTGCTGTCAATGCCAACCACACCAGTACAACACAGCAAGAAGCAGGCCTCAAAAGTGTGCATGGTGTTCACAAGCTGTGGCAGGACCACTAATGGCACCTTTGTGCATCTTTCTCCTCACCCAGAAGCCATTTCATGGATTAGTTGTGGCAGGTCTGCTCAACTCTGGTTTGTTTCCAAAGGCAATGACCAGAGGTGCCAACAGGTTGCTTGGCAGTAGGATTCTGTAGAAATCAGACATTCAGATGAATTTTATATGGCTTTCTGGTGGTTGAGTGTGGATCCCACTGTTGTTTGGAGGGAATTCTACTTGTTTTTTGCTTTTCCTGTTGTTATTGTTGAGCAGCAATCAGCAATAGCTGTAGGAAACAAAACCATCACATAGAAACGCTCATGTATTGTGGCAGTCACTTTAAAAATGTGGAACAATACACAAGCCACACCAATTGTCAGGCCCTGTGGTTTGCATGCAGGGGTTGAGCCCAGCACAGGGACAGCTGCCCTGCAGCTCCTCTTCTGATGGAGCAGCTGGACCCAGCTGCTCCCCATGGTGCAGGGTGGCCGAAAGCAGTTTGTCCTGATGACGTAATTGCTCATCCCGAGTTCTGGTCCATGACCCATTTAACAGTGTTTCTCAGGATCAGGGACAGTCTTGGGGGAATATCAAGCTGTTGAAACAGTGCGCATGAACCATTGCAATTCTGCTGGCATGGGGAAGTACTGGACACCAGGAAAAATCCAATGGACATCACCACTGAGGGCCGTCGTGATCTGTTTCTGTACATGATGTGGCTGCTCAGCAGCAGGTCTGTAAAACATCCCTGAGGTTTTCTGCTCCTTCTGTCATTTGTGAAGAAATGGAATGTCACACACAGTAAACTCTCTCTGGAATAAAGGTCTTGGATAAAGCATTGATTAGGTGTCCCTTTCAGTGAGCTTTTTTGTACACTTCAGTACCCTTAAACCTCTGCTGGTTTGTGGATCACAAAAACTTGGCTTTAGATTTTGGTTTTTAGTTGATGCTGAGGCCGCTATTCTGTATAGCGTAGCTTCTGGTCCCTGCTGCCTCTCAGGGTGACCAGTGACCACTGTACCAGGAGTACTATAATATGTGCTGTCTTTATGACAGGCAGAGAAGCCATGTGTGAAAAGAAATTGCAGAGATGCAAGTTAAAGGGCAGTTTCTGCAAAGTAACTATTTTGCTTGGGGCAACTTGCAGTCTATTTGTAATACATATACAGACACAAATTCTCCCAAAAGTTAGAGAGGTCCCCTTGCATGACTCTGTCATTTGGGGGTCACTAAGGAGAGTTGGAACCTCATGATAAAAATCTATAATTCAGGGGGTTTCTGAACAAACAGTGGTTGCAATAGGAGGAAGAGCAAATACTGCAGCTTTGCTCAGAGGTGGGACAGGCTGAGTGTACTGGTCTTGCTGAAACCTGGGCTGCAGAACATAGAAACAGCTGGAGCGAGTGAGACTACAGCTCCCTCCACATGGGTATCTGCTCGCTAACCACAGCCAATAGTAAAGAGTAACACGCTGAGCGGTGCTTCTTGAGAGTACTCTTTTGGCTTCCAGTAATCTGAGGTTCAAAGACTTTCTGAGCCCAGGCGCTGAGTTGGATAGTTGGACAGTGTGGGCAGTATTTCAGTGGTGGGATCAAAGGCAGAAGAGGGAAGGCATGCTACCACAGGGATCACGTGCAGCCAAGTCATTCAGAGTGCTTATATTGCCCTTGTTGCCCCGAGGAATGCATCTCTTTCATCCTGCACATTTTTCCCATGCCCTTGGCATTCACTAGTACTGCTATACTGCTGTCATGGCTGGGGCAGTGAGCCCCTCTCCAAGGATGTCAGCTGCCCTTTCCCTCAGTTCTTCCTCATGCCTGAGGGCATGAAGGCAAAGATGACTCCTGCCAGAGTGCAGGCTGTGATTTGATGAGGCGATTAAACCAGTTTCAGGCTATTTAATTCCAGACCAAAAAGACCATAAAGACCTTTGAACCAGCAAAGACACATTGCTGGTTCAAAAGTTTTTGATAGCTAAGCACCGTGCATACAGGTCTGATGCCAGAGCAGGTACTGTGAGTCCTGTCCCTCAGCTGTCAGAAAGCTGGCATGAACACCTACCCGCAGCCTAAAATTTGGCCTTACGTACTAGCCCATTCAGCGGATACACAACTGGGTGCCTGCATCAGCTCCAGATGAAGTTGGGCCTTTGGGGTTATTCTCAACAGGGAACTTACCCTTGTGGGGACTCAGAGCGGACAGCAACAAGATACAGTGGATGTGTCAAGTTCTCACCTGCTTCCTACCTGCCATTTCCTATCAGTGGCAACTCAGCTAACTTACTTCCTCTAAGTACGTGGTTAGGGACATCAGGGAAAAAAAGACAACTTTTCATATGCATCTACCAGATGCAACTGACTTCAGTATGAGATTCACTCATATTGCTGAGTGCAGAGTTTGATCCTGAATCTTTCCAAACTCCGGAGTCCATTTAAATATTAAAAGGTTTGGAAAAAACAGAGGTTCTTTAAATCTCTGGTAATGGAAACTTTTGTCATAACTGGTAAGAGGTCAATGTGGTTTTATACAGTATAATGGATTTACTGATGAATGTAACATTTCAAACTCTCTGATAGATTTTACCTACTTTATATTCCAGATGTTAATATAAGTAAATTCTCTAAACTCTCAGACAATTTGTCCAGTGTGACTATGCAGCTTATGATGGTCATTGGAGCTCTTACCTGGATTTTTGAAGTAAAGCTGTTAAATTCTGTAATTTTCTTAGATCCTTCGAGGATATTAAGAAATACAAGAAGCGGCTTTTCCAACACTGGATACAAAGTGAACTGGAAGAAATTGGAATTCAAAACATGAAAATGTATCAGAGTACGCTGAATAAAAATGAAATGAAGCAATTAATTTGGTTCCTTTTTCTTCCATGTATAATGACAAAAGGACACTAAAGATCAGCCCCCATTAGCAGTCCCTATTCCCCAATAGTTGATATATATCACGCAATCTCATTTAAGGGCCAAAGCAAAATGTACATGGGCTTATATATACGGGCTCAGAAAGAGAGAAACAAAACAGTAATAGAGAAGTTCTATTACAAAAGGCCACCTGGAACACTCCCCAGCCACTGGGGGGTAGTTTTGTGCAGTTACCTTTTTAATGCATTTGCCAGTCTAATTTTTATTTGATTTTTTATATATATGTGTATTTTTTTTTATGTCTCAAGTGAATTTTGCCATTTCTCTTGGGTATCATTTTGCAGGATGAAAAAAAATCAGATCAAAGTTCCCCCCACCTCCAGCTTTGAAGTCTAAATTTCCCCCTTTTTATTTCATTCTATTCTTAGGTTAGATCAATTTTTCATCCTTGATGAAGGCCTGATTTTTCTGCACAGCCTCCTTGCATGATCAATATTTACTCGTAACCCTTTTAGGATTAGTAAGGTTCTGTTGCAAAACAGAACCTTAATTTTGCTTACTTCAGTCGCTCTGATCTTGCTTAATTTATGACCTTTCTTCTTGGCTGCTGTTTGAGAGTTTTGATTTCTTTGTCTTGCCATGAGCCTTTTATAAGTGCATACTCTACTGCAGTATGAGCTCAAAGCAGGCAAAATAAATTCTTTGAAAATGTACAGACAGTCCAAATTCACAGCAGTGTATTTATTTATTTGCTTATTACTGCAGGACACTGGAAGTATGGGTCCAATTTGCTGCTTGCTGCCACTCACAAAGTTCTTGTGCTTCCAGCAGTTCTCCACAATAGTGCAGCCTTTTCTTTTTGCAGTCCTCTCTGCTGTGTTCAATAGCAGTAAAATGGTTCTCTCAGTTCATCTGTATGTTGAAATAAGACTGATGGACCACTAATATAATGCTTTGTGCAAACCCAGTGATGCGCTGTACCAGTTTCACAAGTCCCTCTCTGCCTCTTCTCTCCTCATGTGTGCTGGTGGCCCATCGCCCTCCCACAGCTGTTCTTGCAGAATACATAAGGGTCCCTGCTGTGGGCCTGAAGGGAATATTGGCCAAGTATTATAAAGGGCTTGTGATCATTCCTAGCCTAGTCCCATGAATAGTTTTGTTTCTGCTAAAGCAGGATGGTGCTTTGAGTCATAGGAACAGAAACAAATGGCTTGAGGCATGAGAAAGGAAAGGGAGAGGGAAACTCCTTAATAAAGCACTGGTGGTAAACACTTGACTTGATCTATGATCTCACCCCCAACATGTAATTATGCTTCCTTTCCTCTACCAAGAATCAGTTTGTGTTTACATGGAAAAAATGGTTGGTGTTTGGTTGCTTGGTTGGTGTTTTTTTCTTTTTGAAGACAAGCATATTTAGGCTATAGGCACTTTAACAAGTAGGGGCTGGTGATGTAAAATTTGTTAGGCTAAAATTAAACCCAAGCTTTCCTTAATGTGGCATCTAATGTGCTGTCATTTGTCCAAGTGCAAGTAAGGACAGGCCAGAATAGTAGGATACTGTTTGGGTTGGTTTTGTGTGCCTGTGTGTTAAGTCTTATATGGACAAATGAAGTACGATTTTAAGTGATTGTGAGTGTATAAAACTTTGATACAGAAAGAACAAAGGGGATGCTAGGTATGTGGCAGCAGAAAATATCTTTTTGTTAAAACTAGGAAAGATTACATTGATTTCTGATTAAAATCCTGAGCATCCAGGCAAGCAAAAGGGATTGAAGTAACCTGATACTCTCAAAGAAATAAATTAATAAGTTAATATTATTAATAATAAATTAATTCATTAATTTATAAGAGCATAAGGTGCACAGGATAAAAATGAAGAGGAATTGCCTTTCTCAAAGTAGTCCATTGAGAAGGCTTCCTGGCACCCCAGAAGGGGCAAATGAACAGACACTGGGAGACAGACTGACAAAACCCACACACAATTCAGGTTTTGTTTTGAGCCTGCAGTAGAGACAGTATTTTATTTCCTGACAATAGCAGCCTGTGAGAAAGGTCTGTGTGTTCGTGCATGTGCTAGGCCTGAGGTGTCAGACCTGTGCTTGGTGATGACTTCAGTTCATGTGGCCCCAGTTTCAGTTTCTATAATTAATTTAACATAATAACAAATCTGATAAAGTTCATCCAAGTGAGTTTATAAAGACTCAGAAAGGTCTAAGCAACACACCTTAAACTTTTCTTTTTAACAAACCTACTTATTTGAAGCTCTCATATACTCTTGTGCCTCAGGGAAGGGAGTAATAAATTAGGATCTTTGTCTTGCACTAATTTAAAGCTTTCTTAAAAATTATCTGAATAATTCATGATGGATAATTTATCTGATGAATTTTGCCTCTCTTCTTTGCTAATTGTCCCTAAGCAGAGCAAGCTATCCTCAAATGTATTTGTTATTAAAAATTATTTGCTAAGTCTTCTTTAAATGAAGTTCTGGGTCTGCAGCTCATCCACAAATAAATGTCTGTGAATACATGGCAGTCATCCTGTGAGACAGGAAAGCCAAACAGGATATGTTTTCCTGACTCAGGCCTCTTGTTTAGTGAGTGCCCACTTCCCTCAAGTGGTGTCCCAATCATAGCGCTCCAGGGGTCTCTTCTGGTTTGTGCACTCACATTTCCTTCCTGGAGGAAATGGATGTGGGCAGAAAAAAGGCAAAGTCAACCTGAGGATGTACCTAGGAATTGATCTGCATCTCAGTGGCACCACTGACTATTTGGATAAAAATTCCATTGTAAAAGATAAAGACTACAAATTCATTGGCTGTTTCTAGGGTATATGCCAAAAGAGCTGCCTACCATTTGCCCTGTTTAACACCACAGTATCCTGGGAAAGAGTATGCAGGAGTCAAAAACACAGTCAAAGAACATTTAGACATCTAACAATGTAGGATGGATGCAGATGCAGATAATGCCACACTGGGATTTTTAGAAGCGGCCTGAGAAGTTTAGTGAAAATCCCAGGAAACACCTACTTGTGCCTTTGAGCACCTGAACAACCTTTGGACCTGGCTAAAAGTAATGTGAACCATCATCCTTTGAAATCTTCCTGCTGTTTCTTCAAGCCCTAGCTATCTACATTTTGGTAAGAATGAATCAGGCTCTTCCTAAGGACCAAATTATATCACTTCAGTTCTTGGACATGAAGAAATTATTGCAGATCAAGTCTTTAATAGTTTAAACTACAGAAAGTGCTAAAGTCTCAGAATTCTCTACTGGATTGAAAAAAGCAATATGCAGCAATGCAGCAGAGACCTATTGTGATGACAAGCTATACTTTAGCTAAATCACGGGACTTAATTAGCATTGCACCGGACTGGGTTCAGAGTAAACTAAAGCCTACTATATGATTAACTCCTCTGTGCTTTAGTAAGAGAAAGGGAGACTGCAAATGGAAGCATCTGGCTCCTTTCAGAATTTAAAGAAATGCAAAGAAGCTACTATTGCAGCTACTGTTCCTCCTTGGGGCAACTAAAGACAAACATAGTAAGTGAGAAAGGAGAAACTCAGAAACATGAAGGAACACCCCTCCCAACAAATCCCAAATAATTGAGTTTTTCATGGCTGTCAAAGCCTTCTGTTCCTCATCTCCTGAGCACATTGGCTTGTCATACCTATTAAGATACTGAGAATACTGAATGAGTTCTGCTTTGAAATGACCTCTGTTTTTTTTTAACTCTGTTTTTCCTTCCACATCAGTGTTGGAGAGCTCATATAAAAGATTATTATGAACTTCCATTAGAGGAGCCGCTATTAAGTTTTTAAAAAGCCACTCTGGGAACATGATTCAGCTTCAGTGGAGGTTGTACCTAGACACAGTGAAAAGACTTACCGTGCTTCGATGACTTATAGTCTAATTATGGAGAGCTGGTGTAGTTAATAAGAAAATAATTGAAGCCTTTTAGCTTTTAAAATGCCCTAGGATTTTTTGCCTTTTGAGATTGTTTTTGCACTTCATATTCAGGGAAGAAGTCCAAATAGAATGGAGTATATTTATTGCTGCCGAAGAATTGTAAGTTCGTTCCAGTGCTGCATGTCTGTTTTGCTTGTTAAAAATAGGAAAGAAAAGTGACTAATTACAAGGGGAAAACAATGGAAAAGGAAATTACTGAAAAAGTTTTCTAAAATCCAAGTTTCATGTTTTTGTTTGTTTCTTCATTCCTCCCTTTTTAATTACAAAAACGACGTAGGTCTCTTTAACTCTAAAAAATATCAGAATATGATAGTACTGAGTTAAACTATTTTATTTAATGGTGTTTCCACTCTGGACAGCTATCCTGGAACATTCATAGTAGAACAGCTTATTCCAGTCCAATCGCATGACAACCAGCCTGTCGGACAAGCTTCGCTCATCTAACAGCCATTCAATTTAGACAGACTCAGGGCAGTGATTTTGAGAGGGAGCTGCTCAGTAAGTTAAGACGCGTAGTGAAGAAGGAGGCAAGCTGTTGAACCCATGCTTGTTGTTAATCCGGAATTTTGTTAAAACTGTAGAATGACCTTTTTGGACACATTTTACCTTTCCTTCTAAGTGTGGTTCCAGTGAGACCCAAAAGCCAGCTTCAAGGAAGAAATGTGCTGCTAACGCTCAATGTGGCTACAACAATAGCAGTCAGAGAGTAGGCAACAGCGCTCTGTTCTGAAGCTTGAAGGAAATATTCGGTGCGTGATTGTTATAGAGGAGAACTGATGCTAAAAGCTATAGATGCCACGCAAGTCTAATGTGACATTACGATACCTGTGACACTGCAACTGGTCATTTGAGAAATGTTACTTTACCTGCAGTACTCCATATGGATCCTCAACTGGAATCCACTGACTACAGAAAATGACAGTCAGTTTCATCACTGTCATAAAAGTGAGGGTATGACCAAGCAAAAGAATATGGAGAACTTGTGTTGCTCCAAAGAAGCAAAGACTGACTGTGTAAAGCAAAATATCCTTTATTTTGTAAGTATTTTTGTAAAGAAAAAATGTCAGAAATTTTAAGAAATAAGCACGCTCAAAGCTTCTGATCTTTGTATTTGGAAAGGCAAGTGCTGTGAAATTGAACTAAACCCCATTTAAATTCAAATTACTTGCTCAATTCTATGCTTTCCTGGTCCTTTTCTTCATTTTGAATTCCTTATCAAGTTATATGATCCTCAGTTTTTCAATTATAATTCCATGCCCTTCCTATCTGATTGGCTTTTTTTCTCTTGATGTTAGCTGAGTGACTTTGTAACTTGATGAACTTTATATAGAGGCATTTCTGCAAACCACAGTATAAAATTATGAGGTTGCGTGCTAAAAAGCTGCAGTGAACTTTGACTATAGTTTTCAGTTTGTAATTGTTTAGTAATGGCTAAGGTATATGTGTGATTCTAGGAAACAGTGCTGAACCCTTTAAAATAGCAATCAAATGGTGCACATCATCACTGTAAGAAGCCCTTTTCTGATCGAAACAGCTAAAAATCTAGGCATTAGGAGACTTACTGGTATATCAAGTTCACAAATGCATAATACTGCCTCACCTCTAGTCTTGTGAAAAAGTGTATGTAAGCTCTGCTTTTAGTCCTTGCCTTGGCATGGAGAATGTGAAAAAAGACATTGTCATTTGCAGCTCCAGGACTGAAGGTGGAACCAAATGTTAACCAATCTCTTTCCTCTGAAGTGAGGTCTGGAAGGGAATATATGTGCCTGGAACACAAGGAAAATTTCCTGTCAAAGAAATTGGTCGATGGCTTCTTGGTGGTGTTGTTCTTCTGAGATCCTGGGTTGAAAGTCTAGCACTGGGTGGCATTAGAAGGAGTCCCAAAACATTAAGGGGACTGCTTTTCATTGGTCTGGATGTCTATGTCTTAGCCTCATCCTTACTTTTGTCACCCATCCCTCCTTCCTCAGTAGGAGCACATTCGCCTCTCTTGTCATTTTTTAATCTTTCCTCTCTGAGGATACAATCCTAACACTCTCAAACATTTAATTGCTTTTCTTTTTCATGGCTTAGGTAGTTGTTTGGTGTTCTGCAGTTAATCAGTCCCATGTCCAGGGACCAAGTTATTTAGCATATTAGAAGCACAGGCTGAAAAATGAAATGTCCTAGTTTTGATCACCATGGCAACAATGATAAAGTATACTCTTATTCTCAGTTTTAGAGTACCATTCCTGTAGTACTTTTTGGAGTTAATTCGGTAAAGATAAGAAATCTTCCCCTTTAATTCCTTTTGTTAATTATCCCAAAATATCCGGGTTGAGGGAGAAGTTAGAAGTGGGGTGGAATTAGCAGGATGGGAGTTTCAAAGGGAAGTGGAAATGACAGCACAGGGAAGGTTAGAAATTGTTAGAAGGTTTTAGAAATTAGTTAGAGATTTGAAGAAGGTTTTAGATCAGATGTTCCTCTGAGATGTATGACAAAGCAGGATAATTAGAAGAATGCAACTACATCTTGAGGATCTAAGGCATAGCAGATAGAGTAGATTTGAAGAGAAGCAGCCTATCTCTGTAAGGAAGACTGGAGTGTCAGTTTTCATGTCACTATTTGTTTTTAACAACTGGGCTAAAATTCATCATGTGTACACTAGCAAAGCGTTTCAGATCAGAAACAGCAGCAGCATGATTCCAGGATGCTGTTATGTTTCTGGAATTACAGTTTATTACTTGAGCTGCTTATTTTTACAACTGTAAGCTAATTTGATCTATCATTTCCAATTAAGTGTCTTCTCCCAGTGACAGTACGGGGTCAGGCAGATTCCTACCACATGGCGTGGATTAGCACACAACTGCACTTTGTAGAAAAGCTGATTTAAGCAAATGCCCTGGAAACAGTTCTCCTTAACAGAAACAAGTTGGTCACAGTAAATGGGACTTATGTGCCAGTTTTGTGCATAGACAAGAGGAAGCCTTTACTGTTTCTAAGAAAGAGATATCTTAGATACTGTTTTCTTATAAGTACTCTTGCAGTCATCAGTCGTCCACTGAAAGTGAGCCTTTTTGCAGCTCACTTACAAGCTATTTATATTAAAACCTGCTTTTTCAGTAGAACAACACTGACTGGGGTTCAGGAAATGTTCAATAATTGTACACATATTGCACTAAGGAGACAGAATCTTCCATTATTTTAACAAGAAGCAATGCATATAGAGGTGCTTTCAGCATCCTGTGAGAAGCCTGGAAAGTAAATGGACTGACAAAGCACAAATGTTTCTAAATCAACCCTGATGTAAATGAGTGGAAATACAAGGCCAAAATGTGGACTGGCTAGTCAGGAAATGAAACTTCTTCTCTGGTTCCATGTCATTATTACAATATTCCCTGTATTCAGCAGCTGAGACAGTGACAGAGACCTGTCCTAGTACAAAAGCCTCAGCAGATCACTGTGATCTCACTGTGTTGCTTCCAGGAAAGCTATTACTGTTAGATTGCTGCTACGGAAAGAGAGGAAAGGATTGAAAGGGTCTAGAAGTAAGGCTTGATGTAGTCTTTCCAGGAGTGTATTGGTTGGGGGTACTAGGGTGCACTGCCTGCTGCTGCCTAAGAGGTGGATCTGTTCCACTGGGGAAAGAGTTTCAGCTTCCATAAGTATATTGCACATCACCTACACCTTACGTACCTGCATTTACCTAAAGATACGCAGACATGATAATGCAAACTGTGCAAATAGAATGAAACATTTTTTAACAACATTAAACCACATTTTTTGCACAGTAGACTGTTAAAAGCACAGTTTCCAAACTCCAACCATGCTGCTCCCACCAGATATAGTATTTTTGCTCATTTATACTGTACAAATATCTTTACACTATATTAACATATGCAGCCTAAATTCCAGCTGGTATGGTGGAAAGGAAACATCAGACCATGTGTGTATTGGACTAAAATGGAATCAAAATAAAGGCTTAAGAGTTCTATACTAGAATGTCTTCCATCAGTGCAAGAACCTCTTGCAGAATGAATTGTACTGCCTCTTTGGCTTATTTATCATACAAAATTCTAAGTTTGTGCTACTCAGTGACTGTCATCTTTTCCATTTTCCTTCTCTGTTGCATTAGATATAAATCACTCACCATCGCTCATACAGTTCTTCTAAAAAATTAAGAGAGGAGAAAAATAGTCTGTCCTGCACACTGCAAATAGATTTTGTTTCCCTAATGCTTCTACCTTAGGCCAAGTTGCTTTACTTTTAAGTCAATAATAGAAATCCCATTCCCTTAATTAAGAATCCCCTCCCAGAAGAGATCTGGGTAGATCATATTTCCAGAAACAGATCTTTGCTCAATAATACTTCGCACTACAGTTTGCTTCGCCTTTAGGTAATTTTTTGAACATAGACTCCCTATGAAAAAGTGCCACCTGGTGGACAAAATTAAGGTTTTATTTTCTGTTCCACGCCTAACTTTGTGACCTAAAATTTCTCCTTCCAGCAAGACCTGAGCTGCAGAAACCTCTAGGGAATAGACCTAAATAAATTAATTAAAAAATATCTATATCTAGCTCTTCATATAGACACGTTGGTTTTAAAAAAGCTTTTAGACATTGTCAAAGTGCACATCTGGTGCTCCTTGCTACTGTAACTCCTGCTGTCATTAAGAGTGCTGACAGCTGTAGTAGGAGCAGCTTCTGTGCTCCTACTGCCAAGAAACAGAAGTCAGGTGGTGTGAGTAGCTGGAAACTACTCTTCCCGAGGAGGGAACCTTTCCTCTATCTGGCTGTGGTCACTGTCAGCTGCAGAAGTAGTTTTTACTAGTGTTTTCCTCTAAGCTTCAGCAAGAGCCTGTTTTCTTACGAAATCATATATTGCTGCTAGGATCCATGGCATGAGATTTGGAGGAAATGGGAAAACCAGGAACTCACCAGGATTTACACTTGTTCAAGCTCAGTAAACAGAAGGGCCAGGTACAGGAACTACAGCAATGAATGGAAAATAGATGTGTGAGGGCTTACTGTATCTGGATCTGCTACACTGTACAAGATAAACTCTATTCACCACGAAGCTCATGAATATTAGGGCCACAAGAGGTTTGTGGAAGATGCAAAAAACTCCTCACTAGACATTTATAACACAGTCTACCCCAAGAATGTTTCTTTCTAACACTGACAACTCAAACATGATGGCTGAAGCCCTTCACTACAGCTCATTTTAAAGTAATTCTATCTCTAACCATACCTATGTTAAAATGGAGATCCCACTGACATGACTGCACTCAGTAGTAGTGCTCAACAGAATATTAGTGTCCTTGAACACGTAAATTTCTCTGATCTTTACTATACTGGGTAACACTGTTAGTGTATGGACATAGAATATACATAATCAGGTTTCTAAAAATGGATGAAAATAATATAACATGCATAACTACTATATATCTATATCCGTGGTGGAGTTGCACAGGGACTCATTTAGATTTTAGCCACTAGGCGGTAGTATAGATTAACTCATGTAAGAATCACCGGTAGTTCTGTATTAATTCTGCAGCAAACTTCAAAACACATACCAGCTCCTTAAGAAATTTTGTAAAACATTTTAATGTTTCTTTACCAAATCAGCAAGACACTTTGAATAAAAATACATCTCACAAGATTCCACGGTGCGTTAAGTGCATTATTTGTAGCCAACTAACCACCAGGACAAAGAGTACATAAAAAAAATCCCATCTTTTCCCCTTACCTTATCTGTTTGTGATTTGTAAGGTTCAAAAAATGCAGTTTAGCCATTGTGGAATCTTATATAAGGAACTACGACATGATCGATTTCTTCATGTTGTGCTGTCAGTCTTACACTGGAGCTGAACTGTATAGACTAGCTATAGGATAGGTTCTGCTTTATACAGAATTACAGAATGTCTGAGGTTGGAAGACACCTCTGGAGATCACCTAGTCCATGCCCCCTGCTTAGGCACGGCACCTGCAGCAGGTGCCCAGGACCATGTCCAGCTGAGTTTTGAGTATCTTCAAGCATGGAGACTCCACAACTTCCCTGGGCAACCTGTGCCATTGTTTGACCACTCTTGGGGTAAAAGTAAAAAAATGTTTTTCTTGTGCTCAGATTTCACATTTTTTAATCTGTACCCATTGCATCTTGTTCTGTCAGTGAGCACGACTGGAAAGAGCCTGGCTCCCTCTTATTTATTCTCTCTCATCAGGTGTTTATATACATAGATATAAATTAATTTCACTTTTGCTACTGTTTCAGATGAATATGGAAATTTTAATTTGGGTCTAATATGACAGATTAATTTTATAGCTTCAGAACCATAAAAAGAAAGATTATATGACTACAGGGTACCATACTGAATGCATTTCAGGGAGCTTCCAGCTATGATAGAGTAAGTCAGCCTGGTTCACTTCCTCTGCTGCATTGGACTTCAGCATGCTCATGTGATAACGTGGTTGATTGCCTTCACTAACTGTTAAAAAGGTTATGCCAAAGTGAATTTGGGTAACTAACAAAAGGGCTAGGTATGCAGTATTTTGTCTCCTTTTCATGCAAATGAAACAATCAGATTTTTCTTGAGTGCCACCTGACAGACTTGAATTCATGGGTTTTTTTGATATCCTCATCTAATGATCTTTTTTTCTACCAGGCATGTATAGATCCTCCCAAAATAAATGAGGCTACTGCTTATTATAGCATTGTACTGCAGGTTTTCTCTTGGATTTATTTTATATTGACGGGGGAATGCAGGAAGATGACCAGGAAGAAAGCCCTTTCTAGATTTTCGCAATTTAAGAATGTTTTCTCTGGTGGGAAGGGAAATACAGTACATTCAGGAAGACTAAAAAGTTTTCCTTAGTTTATCCTTATTTTGCATATCTTTTTCGAAGTTGGGTATTTTGTTGCCTTCTTTTTTAATGGTTGTCAACATCCTTATCAATATGCATTTTGTAGAGTGCTGTGTAGATTCAGAGTATTATAAAATGGTGTTAAATCAAGACTGGACATGAGCTATAAAGTCCAAAGTAAAACAGTAAGGTGTTTTTAATCTCAGGGGTTGTTTTAGCCTGTTACATGGAAAGAAACCAAACCAAAAGCTACATGCGACTGTGATCTCACCACTTATGTAGAATAAATTCTGTCAGTGTTCTCATTTGATTGGAGTTCTGCCCTTTAAATACAAACAAATTCAGGAAAGTTCATGCTCTTAATTCTGAAGTCTATATACTGGTGTTCATAACCTAGTGAGCGTGAAAAGTATAATTATACTCTAACTGAAACTACCTCAGTCTTACAAAACCTTTCCCACAGATTCTAACTTCTACCAGTTTATTTTCAACCTCAATTTGAACCATCCTTGATTAATGTTTGCAAAATCAACCAGTGTTCTGTCCACTTTTATTTTAGCACAATATTTTTGCATTGTGGGACCTGACCCCTCAGGGAAAATGGAAAGACTCCCTGCACCTCTATTTGCGCAGGATGGGATCATAGAGGCTAGTACGGAAAAGACTTTTTTCCATCTCCTTTCATCTGTTTTAAATCTGATGCAAGTCATGAGTGCTCAGGACCCATTTCCTCTTTATTTTCTAATATTTCTAGAGAAGCTTGATCCCATCAACTCCTCTCTTTCTGTTGAAGTGTAACGTGAAGATAGATATAGTATTGATAAGCACTGTGGGGGAGGGGAACTCTCAAAACTAACAACAAACTCCAAAACAACAACAACAACAAAAAAAGCTGTCATTTGCTTTTCTGTTGAAAATGCAGAAATCTCAATTAGCATAGGTCATGGTGTGAACAACAAATATGTGATGCTGCAGTTCCCTTTGCCGTGTGATAGTATATATGATAGTATAGCTATTTCCTGGTTTTGTAGGTATTGATATATTACATAAAAAGGTTTGTGGTTCTTTACATAAAATAATAACATTAAACCCTTGCATCTTAATATATTACCTTGAAAACTCAAAGAGTCAACAGTTATTTTAGGAGGCTATCCAAAGGTTAACCAGATAAATCTAGAATTATGGTCGTAAATAATCCAAACAATGACCAGCTGTAGAAACAGATGGTGCTTCTGGAAGGGCCCAAACCATTTCCAACCTTAATTCAATGTAAACTTCCTGTTTGGAGCTCTGCAGTTGTGGTCTTTGTGCCTGCCTTTCAGTGTGTTGTTTCTTCAAAGGTGAGATTTGTGACACAATGTGTGAAGCTTCTTTAACCAGAAACAATGCTAAGCCCAGCATGCATGACTGACAGAAGAATTTGGATAGCTCTCCTGAAATCAGAGAGGCTGTTTTTGGAACTGCAGTTACACAAATTACAACCAAAAATAACAAGCTTAGCCAGCCTTAGTTTCTACTGCTGTTTGCTTACCACTTGTAGTGCCAGCCAGTACCCGTTAATGAGATTGAATTGTCTTAGTTGAATTTGCTATTACAGATAGCTGTAAACAATACATTTTGCTACCCACTTTTGATGTCTCCCTATTTTTTTCTAGTACAGCTTCATTTACTTTGGTTACTGGATTTGTCAGAATCAGATGCTTTGTGCTTGAAAGGTACCAAATTCCTGAGGTGAGTGTTCTGAAACAATCACTTGAGTGAAATAACTTACACAACACAACTGTGCAGGGGTTCATTTCTTTGGCAGCATACAGGTTACCTGAATGATGATGAACTTGATAAAGGAGTGTGTGGACCAGGCAGTGGTGGTGTCCTCCCAGTGTATAGGATATAACTCCCAGTTATAGGGCCTTTTTATTGCCAGTTCCTGTCAGGAAAACAAAAAAAAAGTGAATGTAGGCTTAATGCTAGGATGTGCTCACTGTGCAAGTTCTTGCCAAAACCCTTCTTTCTGGAACAAAAAAATTATTACATCATAATAATTTTAAAGAATTATGTGAAATAAGTGCAGGATATGGTTACTCCATGTAATTTATTAGTTCCTGTGCTTCATCAATTTCCAGTCTCTTCTGCAACAGCTTATTTTTCACTTTCATGGTACTGAAATCTGCCATTCCAAAAGGAGGTAAAGTTATCCAAAGTGGGAAAAAATGTCTGAGAATTTGTGAACTAGATACATGGAGACTTCAAATATCACAAAAAGGTTAAATCCAAAGAAGTGGTGCAATAATTACAACTCTGGGGCAGCATAAGGTAGGAATTAAAACACTTCATACTCTTTAAAAAATATATTAGAACAAAAATTTAAGAGTCAGTTGCTTACTCTTGCTCTAAAGTTGTTGATTATGGTTGTCTTTGATCTCATTCAAGAGCCAATAATCAGCTGTATTTACTTACTTGATTGGCTTGTACCCATTCAGGATATTTATGACCACTGATAAAAGATGCAAGTCACTGGGTGGAGATATTTCAGATAGAATAATGCCTAATGAGTCACTGAAAGGAAGGGAAAAACTTTTCTTGTAACCCCTTATAGAGTTCAGGTAACATAGCAACATTTGCAGTTCCAAAGACTTGATAATGTTTAATTCATGTAGCTATAGAGTTTTGGGACCATCTTTTGAATAAGTTGAAAGTAAATACCTTTGAGGACAAAGAAGTTAATATGTTTTACAGAACATGAGCAGGGGGAGGAGCACAGAAAGAGAGAGCGAAAGAAAGCATATGTGAAGGGAATAAATCTGTCTAGACCCCTAGAGTACTCCAGAGGAGATAAGTTTTAAAAGCTTGCATAAGAACAGCTTCCAAATATTTGTGTAAAAGGCCTCTGTCACTAAGGCATCAGAAGTTTAAAACAATACTAAATAAATATACCTTCACAATATTTTAAAGGAGGAACAGAGCTACCAGGACAGAAAGAGCCTGATTTTCCTTGCCCTTCAAGAAGACTTATACCTATACAAAGCCATGGATGTGAGTGAAAGCACTTCATGTTTGCGGTGAGATGAGTGGGAGATGCGAGTAGCCCCCAACCCATGCCTAGCTCTGATCCCTTCGAAGGCAGCTGAGAGTGTCACAAATGGCACCCAGCATTGTGGACATGGAAATCAGTGTGCCTCTCAAAGCCTGAGCTGCTGAGCAACGTTTCTGTTAGCCCACACATGCTTATGAGCTTACATCTGCCAAGTATTTATCCATCACTGCTGTAGTTCTTGTCACTTATATCATTGTCCATTATTATCTTTTTATGAGTTAGTTATACAGAATTGCATTTCAGCATACAGCATGCAATACTTGCTGTTCCTTTGAAGAAACATCTCCAGATGGAAACTGTACTTCTCTGATGGCTGTTTACAGTGATTTCCTCTGAGAACTGAAAGGGGTGGATTTTCTTTGCAAGAATTATTAACTCCCAAACACTTAAGGGCAAAATGTGATTACTGTGTCTTATTGCACATCTCAGAGCTTAATGAGGCATTTGGTGTTCTGAGGATGAGTAATTTATGTTGGAGGAGTGACTTTGCTGAGGGCTTTCTAAACTGATGCGTGCTTTCTAAACTGATGTGTATGCTATTACTAAGTTCATTTTAGAGCCTTGCCCAGTAGTGCTTTATCTTGAATTGTGCTCCTGTGCACTACTGTAATATGAGTATTTCTTAACAACATAGTGGTAAGGCAGAATGATTCAGAGCACTGGTGGCATCCTGAGGCAGGCCCGAGCACTTCAGGATTTTCTGCGGCTGCATCCTGGGAGCTGGTCCTGAAAGAGCACATGGCCCAGTTTGCCTGAGTTGCCTTAGGAGTCTTCTCATTCTCCTTTGCTTTGGGGTTCTGTTGTTCTTAATGAGTACTAAGCACAGCTGATCCAGAGAAGTGAATTTTAGGTACTTTTCTTTTGCAAGGTTACTTATATACAGAAATGTTTGCACATAAATTTAAACCCATATATGTATTTATAAAACTATGTAAATATACGAATGAAGAAATACAGATTTATATCTGTTTCTCCAATGGCCAAGGGAATAGGAAGAAGAAGCAATAGAAGCAGGACAAAACTGTCAAAGAATTATGAAAGATTAGTTTCTGGTCTACCAAAGTCAACTTTATGTTGATGACAGTGAAGATTTCGCAATAAAATATCAGGGTTTTGTTTCATTGAATGAATTCAAAGATTTTAAATAGCACATTTCCTGAGACACTCTTCCAACACTGAGGTAAGCCCAACAAACAAGTCAGTGAGTAGAGTGTTAGCATTTCTATGCAGGAAGACAACTGTCTGCTACTTTCAGCCTTATCTTTCCACTAGCCACTCTCTAAGCAGAAGCAGCTTAGACAGTTTTCAGTATTGGCACATCACTCCTGCATCTCCCTAGCTGTCGGTATTACTGAAAATATTTAACTGTTACAAGATGTGTAAATGACTGTTCTTTTCGTTAAAATGGAAAAAAATTGCACAAAAAAAGCATGGACAGCTTCTGCCAAGTAGGATGGCTTAAAATATGTTAAACAGACTTGCTTGCAACAAATTATTTCAACTTTAATCCCGAACTAGTTTCAGTGATGTTTTTTTACAAAGAGTTGTGTCAGCGTTCTCACAATTGTATATGTCAATCCTATTTTCTGACTAACAATAACCTTAAGCTATTTCAAAGGTATTTTGAATTCTCTTCCTCCTTATAAATATTTCTATCACCCAAATAAGGACTGCACAATACAACAGAGGTGTCAGCACGAGCATTTACAGATTCAAACAGTACAGCTATCCCTCTATTATCTTTGGTTAAGAAAAAAAAAAGCAACTAAGTCTCAATAGACCAGAAAAGAATATTCTAGAGTTGCTTCATTATTTCAATGGAATTACACTGAAATTTGTAAGTTCAGCCTAATCATCACAGAGTCAGAACAAAAATCACATTTCTCACATCTGCTGGTGTCAGATTTGCAGCTGAAACAATCACTGCATGAGATGTTTTTTGAATTCCACGACAGCTGTGCTTACTGATTCAGCACTACATTTTAAGTTTACAAATCCAGTGTCAGAAATCAATGGCATAATGTTCTTACAGTAATCTAGGGAAAAGTCTTTTCTAAACCTAATGTACATTGTATTTATTCCTGAAATCTCATCAACTAATCCCTTAGAAATAAATTGTTGTGCTATAAATGTCATGTATTTTCCTGTCTATGTTTTCAGTTCAAATGAATGCTTCTTTTTCTGAATTCTCCCACAGAGTATCTTCTACCTGTCTGGAGCCAAAGAATAAGCATTAATCTTCCAGGAAGATGCAAGACTCCTATGCAGAGTTAATAATGAAAAGTATGCAAGCATGTATTACACACCTTCAGCTGTGTACATGTTGCATTTTAAGCTGTTTTTCAACAGACTTATACGGAGGATTCGGACTGCTATAGAAAGTCCAGTAGTGTATATGATGTTTGTAAGCAACTGTAAACCATCCAGAATTAACCTGGCATAGATTTTATTTGTACAGTTCAATGGAGTTTGGATTTGTTTATACAAGATTTGATAGAAAACCCCAGTTACAAAGATATATCGTATTCATTGCACTGCTCCTGAGAAGAGAATGGGTAAGCATTAACTCTAACATTATTTTAACCCAAATCACTAAGAGTCTTATATATTTGCATAAGGTTTCTATTGCAAACACCACTTATTTTTTTGCTGAAGATGGCTGCAATCTATTTTTTCGCAAGTGCCACTACATCTCAGTCACCTCTTTATTGCCTGGATCAGTCTGGGACAATTAAAATGGCTCAACTCAGACATGGAACAGGTTTACAGGTAACTACGCTTCCGCAGAAGTTACCTGAAGGTATTTTGAAAAATATATATGTTCACACACATACACATGGTCATTCAAAGCTTTTTGTTTCAGACTCTTCAAGGAAACTCACAGCAGTCCTCAGGGATGGTACTGTTTGCACACCTTGCCTCTCAATGTCCAAGCATTAACTGGCCCTCCTTGCTGGCCTTTTGGTAGTCCAAGCTCTCACCCTAGCTGAGACTAGGTGAGACTAGTTGTGGCTTTCAGGAAGGCAGGACCTACCACAACATATCAGATGATTCTTCTGTCAAGTCTGGGACTTTTTCACTTGCAAATAATGAATATTCAATGTTCCCAAAAAAAGTAGAATATCCCATTGGACTAATATGGTGAAGCCTGAAATACCAGGCTGATGCTGAAATCTGTCTGCCTTTCTAAGCATGCTAAACTCTGTGTTTACAGGAAATCGGACTATTCAATTATTCTGAAAATTAGTTACACAGCCAATGTACTCTGCATGAGAACAATCTCACTGGGATTTTCTCACAAATGGCAAAGAGGTTCTACCATTCCCTTTGTCACCTATCAACTGCAGAAGAAAATTCAGATTCAGTGCTAAAAGCTTATTCCTTGATTAATGGTCATTCAAATCCATAAGTTCGGTTTGGGTACACTTCTAAACAGAAAAGTTCATGAAACAACTAGTACCCCTCTGAAGAGCCATCAGTGCAATAACTGCATTGAGTAACGGTGCTTCACAGAGATGCTTCATTGTCCACTATCAGCTGTGAGAACCTGCCTTTAAAAGTGACCTTGCATCGCTGATATAAAGCCCTTCAGGAACCAATGGGAATTGAAAATTTAGTGCAAGAAATCTTACTATTCATTGTTTGACAGTAAAAGGGCACTTGGCTTTAATAATTTTCCTAATGGCTTAACTTGCCAGTTGTAGTTTGTTAGAAAATTAAACTACCCAGAATGTGATTGCCAAAATTAGCTACGAGATCACTCATTTTTGAAAGAGAGGAATGAAACTCTGCTTGCAGTAGAAGTCCAGACAATTAAAATGTGCATTCCTGATAGGACCACAAGATTAGCATTGCTTCTTCGTGCAAGCTTAGAAGCCTATCTTTTAAAATAAGTAATGTATCCAATAGAGAAGTCAGTTCTGAACCTTGTTCCATTTTTAAATTCCTATCAGGCAGCTCAGGAGCCTGAATGCTCTCATTTCAGGTTTGGCCAAAAATAACGAAAATACAACAGATAACATAAAGCTTAGTGGTATATCTGAGTATAAAATGGCCTCATATAAAATGAGGTCAGCTTGGCTTATGTTATACTCAGAGCATAAGTGAACACACTGAACTTTTTTAGTTGTTCTTTTTGCATGCTGCTCTTTATATGTATTATGAAAGGCATTTATGATATATATTGTCATTTCAAGTATTCTTGCCAAGGAGTTTCTCAGTCTTTTCATAAATTTAGAGGAACTACAAAACAGTTCAGCACATTTAATAAACATACTTCACATGGAAATAACTTTTTGGATAGTATCATGATGCAATTTATCTTAGAAAGTTCTGCTTTAGCTTTGCAAAAGCAAGCTAATCATAATCTGATTTAAGACCTTATGCTAATGATAACTTGAATGCAAATGCAAGCATAAATTGTCCGCACTGATAGTCCCTTACTGCACTTTAAAGACTTCAGATAATACTGGAATGTACTCAGAGACAATGTTTTAGTGAGAACTGAGAATACATATATAAAAAATAATCTAAGTTTGTTAGAGTGATGGGCTAAAAAGTATACTGTGCTGCCATGGGACACAGAGTATAATATGATTTAGACAAAGAAGTGAAATATGGCGCGTGGTGCAGTAGGGGAAGAAGACGCACACTCACTTCTGTTCTCAGCTTGTAAGAGATCTGTTGCGCATGCTTTGATGAAAAGAAGTGTGCCTATTTGCCACAGAATTTAATGGAAATTAAATTCACCCAGTTTGCAGTGGGTGAGATAGCTCAGCTACAATACAAGAAGGCTTGAGTGGCAGTGAGTGAGCAGCAGTGGCAAGGTCTCACATCATGCTGGCATCTTCTCCTCAAAGACCAGCGCAGCAATGCTTGTGCAGGGAATGCCTTCCTGGCACTGCTGCTCCTAAAGCAAGATTAAAGCTCTCACTCTGTGACTGCTGTGACCCCCTGAGCCTCCTCCTTGTAAGGAGCAAATGGCAGCAGGAAAATCAAAGCTTCTTATTCCAGGTTAATATTTGCTGGAAAAGATCAGAGAAGATGGAAGCAACAAAACCCCATAACTCTCCTTTATCAATAAATGCAATAATTACTTGCTATTTACATGATGGGCCAAAACATACTGGGCACTGTACCCTGGCTGTTCCACATTCCCATGTCTTCTTTTAAGCTGCTGCAATTTATTTTGAAGTGTCATGCTCAAGTTTTAGTGTATGCTTTGCTTCCTGCTTCATTGCATTTCCAAGGCTTGATTAAACAGGTTATAATACCTTAGAAGATGTCTACTACTACATTAGTGAATATCTCAACTTGTTGCTTTCTTATATACTCATTCTTGCACATTTCTAGCATTTATCTTCTAACCCCCTGCAAAAACATTGAGTTCTTTTTTCTTTATCAGTCTTCTTCTCATCCTTTCTCTCCCAGACCTTTTGTGAAAATTTCTTTACAATAGGGTATTCCTCCAGGCTTAGCTATACTTCTTTGTGAGCTTGATAAAAGGGAAGTGAGGGCTTTATGGTATGCACAACTGCAAATATTCTGCTGTGCGATTTTGATATGCCTTAATTAATCAACATTCTTGGTTAAAAATTAAGCAAAATCTAGAATATATTACTTCTAGGTTATATTACTAAAATGTGCTTATCCTATTGCAAGTGGGAAATTGTCTTTCTCAATTTTTACAAAGAGCTCCCACCAGATGTCCCCCTTTCCCCACCGAAGTGATAAGAAAAGGCTATTTAACTGGCAATTTAAACCCCTCTGTAGTAATTCAGTTCTTCATTAGGCTATATATCCTGTAAAATTAGTTACCATGCCTGCACTTTGACACAAAGAGTAGCTACTTTTATGCATGGTGCAGTAATAGCCTCAGCCTGTAAGAATACAGAATCTCAAAGTGTGCTTTACATCTAAAGAGCTTGAGCCAGGCAGAGCAGACATCTCCTTGCTTGTCTCACAGTGCATGGGAAAAGATGGGATTTTTCAGGTGCCTCTTTTCCGGCACTCACGACTACATGAAAACTAACTGGGATTGATGTGAGTTATCCATTTTTAGGGAAGTGAAAGAAAGCCAAAGGGTACATTTAAGTCTTTTGGCCTACTCCTTAGGAAGTTATGATTTCTGTGCAGAATAGTGCAAAAAGTGGGCTAAACTCATGCATCTTTACATACTTTTAAAAAGCTGAATAAGAAGTAAACCTCAGGGACAGAGCTATCACCTTTGATACTTCACAGGAGTGCTACTTGGAATATTTATTCTGATTTATCATTCATCATCACCAGTTAAGCAAAGGGCATGTCTTACCATTTACTGTAGTACTGCATATGACAAACTAGTTACTATTCCCACCTATCCCTTTGCTAGTATAATGTGTGCTTTCTGATCTTAAAAGAAAAGTGGACCATTAAGGGAAAAATGAAGAAATGAGAGTATATAGGTTGAGGACAGAGAGGTATAAAGTTCGACACAACAAAGCCAAAATACTTCAGAGAGTCTTCAAGAAGTACTAACACACAACTGAAATGGGCATTGCCATGAAGGGAGAATTTTTGAAGGTCCCTTTTGTTAACATGCTGGCACATATGTCACTAGCCATTAGGGTGCACAAATGAGCCTGAAAAATTTTGGTTACTCTTCTTAGCCAGATTTAACTTCACCCATGGCTGCCACAATCAAAATCACTCTTTCAGATATAGCCATCTTTCTTTGTCTGCCTACACCTGTTTCCACTCATTCTGACAGTTTAGTACTTAATGTGGAAAGGGCAGCAGGGCCTGACCATCAGATCATGCTTACATTCCACAGAACCCGAGATGAACAGGAGAAATGAGTCCATGACACCTATTTCATAACGCACACAGAGTAATGGGATATTTCTGGTGCTTGAGTTCTAGACATTGACAATTAAATGTGAACGTTTATAAGAAGAAGTGTTCTTATTTGTTATCTTGCCAACCAAACTGTGAGGCAAGAGGCAGTGAATTTATTCTTCCAGCACTGCTTGTCACAATGTGGGCCAAACCCACAACCTCTGTATCACATGGGGTAAATTGGTTTAAGGGAGCTGAGAGCCCATGGTGAAACTAGCCAGTTTTCAGACATGGTTGAGAATAGAATAGTATGTGCAAACCACATGGATTAACCCATTTTTCCTACTTTCCTACAAGCTGTGACCTCTGTGTTGCAGGTGTGAGCAGCACTGTAAATATATCCTCTCCCTCCCCTCACCCCCCAAAAAATCTGGAAGCATGAAGACAGTGAGGTATCTTTACTTCCTCTGTATCCCAGCTGCTTATGTATATAGCAGAATATTTCTTTCATCCCACCTTGTGTCATGTTTACACTGTCCTTGTACATCGCTTAACACAGAGGAGGTCTCTATCTGATAAACACATTGGATGGTTCAAGTAATAGTAATAACAAACAGTGGGGACAGCTTGACTGACATAATGTATTTACAGACTCAAGGTGTAAGGAGCAATCTTCAGGGTGCTTATCTGCCAAATCAATGGCCAACAGTACTGGGCATAGATAGTATTTTACTGGCTTAACCTGCTAGTTCCCTTCGCACTTACTTCATGCAGAATTCTGTCACATGTAATCTGACTAAACTAAAAGCCTATGTGAGGAATAAAAAAGGGGAAATCTGGTTCATAGAAGGATTTTCTTCAGCTATTAAAAATAAATAAATTCCCAAACCTCCACTGAAATTAAAATGAACATTTCAAGTATTCTAAGATAGACAACTACCCAGTGGTAGCTCTACTGATTATGATATGAGCTTATGATTTGTATAAAAAGTGGCATAATTACTGTGAATATCCTGCTGGATTTTGCAGTGAGGAAAAAAGGAATTTTTGTGCTTTCTAGGTTAAGGATAAACATAATTGATTTATGATTAACATGAAGGCCTAGGCTTATCTTCCAAATATATTGTATTTCACAGAGAAATGAGGATAAAGGCATTTTTCTCATTTCTATTGTAACAGGCTATTTGCAAGGCAGAGCAGCTAGGAGCAATACTAGTGAAAGCTCCTACTAGATGAAGACTTGACATCATTCATGCTGGATTCAAGTCCATCTGTTGTATGGCAGCAGAAAAATGAATGGAAGGTCAAAAGTCTAAAGAATAACATGAACAAGGTTTCTAAAGGACGTATTTATAAAGTAACACAGGAGAAAACAGGTCCACATCTTCCTGTCAGTTCACCACAAATTAATTAAGCAACACCAATGAGTAGGCATTTCTTATGAAGTAATAGGAGTCAGAGGTTTATAGTCCAAGTTTGTCCCCTAGACCACCAATTCTTGCCAACTTCATATGCCACTGAAGTTCCTCAGACCAAGTCTCTCATTGTAGTTCAGGTATTAAAAAGTAAAAGGGTGAAAATTTGGGAAAGCTGTATCAATCATAGGGCAATAGTTATTCCTAAAGGGATGTAGGTCTGGTGCTGAGAACATCAAGATCCACCAGTTCTCACCAATTCCCTCTGAAACTCTGTTCCTCAGCAGCTGACAGAGGCTCTGGCAAGTCTCATTGAATCACACCCTCAATTTCACGCCTTTGGTAGTCCAATTCAGATAATAACAGAGAAGCTGACCACATCTTCAGGCATTTCAGGCATCCTCAGCCACCATGAATACAAAGGGCAATCAAATCACAGAAGCGGGTCAAATTTGACACTCTGCACTCATGTCCAGAAACTCTTGCTTTACATTCTCCAAAAAGGTCTCTTGGAAGGCCATGCAAAACTGGACTGCTTCAGAGAAAGTAAGGACAACGTTCTGGAGACCTGGCGAGTGCCCTCATTAAACAGAGTGGCTTACATTTTAAGCATCTCTTTCAAGCACTGAATAATTCTGCAGCATCTTACCTTGTTCAGCAGCGAAGACAATCCTTGCAATTGTAAGATGGATGAAAAAATGTGTGAATCCACTGTCAGAGAAGGATAAATATGATTCCAGCCATCCCATGTAACAGGATGAAAACAGCAAGCTAGTTGTCATCTGTGTGTACATCTGATCCCTTACTCTCTCCAAATGTTAGACATGTCATCTGCGGCAGGATGGCCACACTATGTCTATATGGTTGGCTGAAGTGCCAGTCAAGCTGCAGAGCTCCCTGGCATTCACAATCTGTGTCCAGAGCCTCCAAATACTAGGCACTAGTTTAACCCTGATTAAACTGCTGTCTGACTCTCACTGGCACTGATGACAGCATTGGCTACTGCTCATTTCTCTTAGGCCTCCTCTGAAGCTTCCTTGCTCCCCGCCTATCCAGGGGTGATTCCTGGCAGTGAATAGAAGCTAGCAATTTCACTAGATTGTTTTAAACACTAGTCCTTATATCTAAAATCTCTGTTAGCTTTGCTAAAACGCACAGCACTCAGGTCCTGGGTGCTTTCTAAATGGCTATCAATGGACTCTGCACTTAAAGGGCAAATGTAAAAAGAACAAACCGAACACATATATCATATACCTTTTAGGGCTGAGACATTAAAAAGCAGAAGCCTAATCTTTGGAATTTTTCAGTATAAATAACTGAGCCTGTATATTCAACTCCTGGAAAAGTCTTCCACGATCTTACATGGAATCTTCTCTAGCAGTGCTTTGAGTTAAAAAAAATCCTCAACTTTCCACACTATCATTTTCACTGTTTTCAATTTATCAAAAGCAAATGTAGCCTATTAAGAAAAGTTATCCCAGCGTATTGTTCTGTTTTAAAACACAAGGACAAATACAAGACAAGAGAGAACATTCTGCTTCCTTGAAAAATTAATTCTTTGATACAATTCATCTTGTCCACAGTTGTTTCTTTTATTAAGAATGGCTTTCCTAACTTGTCCTGTTTGATATAAAAAAATCAATATGGTAGCCGCAAAATAGCACAGAGAGGGTAGCAGCCTGCTCTGTCTGTTCTTTATCTCCAGAAGAATTGAAATTATGGCCACTGAATCAGCGTCGAAAGCTGTGTTTAATGCAATTTATTGAACACTGATCTCTGTATATTTTTCAGATGTCACTAGACAATGCATGCACCGTGTTTTGAGAGTACAAAGTATGGTTTGAAAAGCTACAGTATTTATTAAGTGCTAAGACCTTCTCTAAGCTAGTGTACAGTGAAATGGAGAAACTCTTTCTTTAGAAGAGTTGTTGTACACGTATTCAATTTTAAGAGCAAAGAAGACACACTAAAATATATCTGAATATTTAAACATTTCTAGTTAATGCTGTTGCCCTACAGAATAACAGGAAAGGAGACTTCACAAACTGCAAGCTACTCCTGAGCCAGGCAACTGTGTGTATTCTGCAGTTTACAGCCTCTCTCTCTATTGATTAATAAGATACATAGCCCTTAACCTCCATTCTTACTTAAGCGAAACTCCACAGCATTTTGCTTGAATAAACGCTGCAAGGTTGCATACCAAACAAAGAGAACACTGCTCCTACTACTGCAAGAGGGACTTGCTGACCATCAGTGGTGTAACTCAGCCAGGTAGAGCTGAGTCCATCTGTATATGCAGAAAATTCCAAAATGCTTCTGAAAATAAACCTAATTTTTCTTCAAGTTTGCAGATGTCAGGGAATTTTCTGAGCAAAGAAGATGTGTCCCTTCAGTTGGTGCCTCAATACAAGGGATATGACTGCAGCTGCTCCAAACACTACTAACAGCCAACTTCAAATAAGCATGGAAAGAGCCAAGGGAGCTGGCTTTTGTGGTTGCCTTCCACATCTCATAGTCAAGTGTGATGAATGACAGATAGCTGTACTCACAGCTGAAGTGAGCATGACTATCACATGACTATGATTTCTGTGGTATTGAATATTTCATTATGGTGTATGCATTTATCAGCAAAACTTGGTAGAAAGGGAATAAAACCACCTAAAATGTAAAAATGGAATGGCTCAGATTTGTGTTTCCCTTCTACTTTTGTGGCTAATGTAAGCTAAACAGTAATTTTATGGTTTTCAGCCTAATAAATGCATTGACATGCAAAGCCTGTGTAAGATTGTCATGGTTTAAGCCCAGCTGGCGACTAAGCCCCACACAGCCCCTTGTTCACTTCCCCCTGCTGGGATGGGGGAGAGAATCGGAAGGGTAAAAATGAGAAAAATTGTGGGTTGAGATGGAGACAGTTTAATAGGTAAAACAAAACAAGGAATTTATTACCCACTTCCCATTGGCAGGCAGGTGTTCAGCATCCATCTCCAGGAAAGCAGGGCTACATCACACATAACGGTTACTTGAGAAAACAAATGCCATCATGCTGCATGCCCACCCCTTCTTCTTCCACCAGCTTTTATTGCCAAGTACGATGTAGTAAGGTATGCAATATCCCTTTGGTCAGTTGGGGTCAGCTGTCCCGCCTGTGTCCCCTCCCAACATCTTGGGCACCCCCAGCCTACTTGCTGGTGGGGTGGTGTGAGAACCAGAAAATGCTTTGACTCTGTGTAAGTGCTGCTCAGCACTAATGAAAACATCCCTGAATTATCAACACTGTTTCCAGCACAAATCCAAAACATAGCCCATACCAGCTACTATGAAGGAAATTAACTTTATCTCAGCTGAAACCAGCGCAAAGATGGATGTGTTAAACGTTCTCATATGCAGCAGGGTGAATATTCTTTAAAGCTACTGGTACCTAGTCTATGATTTTGCTCTGAGAAAGAAAATGTGAAGGAGCAAGAGGAATAAGGGATGGCTTTAGGCTTGTAATAATCAGTAAATTCTAACACCAGTGGATGTTTGCTTTTCTACTCATACTCCTGAAAAAACTCTTTGTTATTCAAAATATTGTGCCATGGTTTAACACAAATAATAGATTTATTACTCACTGCTTTTTTTTTTTTAAAGGAAATTCCAATTATTCCCTTAATATTAGAAAGTGTGACCAGGAATCTGAGGAAGGACTGGTGCCCAGGAACTGAATTAGACTTCTTTTCTATCTATGCCTTTAGGGAAATCTCTACTTTCCCTATGCATAAAAGCCTACATATCTGCAAATTTTAATTAGATGGAGTACGACACCTTCAGGATTGCAAGTGCCAAGAATTATTATAGTCTATGACCTTCAGCTAATGAAGGAGTGTCCTGCTTTCACATAAAGCATGTCAGGTATTAGATCATGATACTGTTTAACGGCTCTGTCCTTCTGACACAAGCTGTGCATGACCTAGTATACTGGTAAATCCTTGCTTACACACATATGCAACACTGTTGAAGTTTGTCAGGACACAGTCATTGTCAATGCTGTAATATTTATATTCATGCAATAAATACATGCAAGTCAATGCCGTAATGTTTATATTCAGCTTTTGCAAAATCAAAGCCTTTTGTGAGAAGCTCTGTGACAGATTTCAAAGTAAAGCAGCATGATAACCTTTAATTTAACACATCTCAAATTACTAGATCAAATGCAGATTTGGACATGTTGGAAGAAAAGCTCTGCACTGCTGATGATAGCTAAAAGAATCTTAATAATGTGCTCTGATATGGCCTTGGGACCTTTTACAATTTCCATGGAGAGTAACTAATTTTTCTTTATTTCTGTCACTTTTTCATAGTTAAAAGATTTTTTTTCCTTCTCCCCTAAATCTCATAATGCAGCAGAGAAGCTGTCGAGAACAGTTAAATCAGTGTTTAAATCCCCATGAGAAAGAGTCCACCACACATTTTGCATATCTCAGGGGTTCAAGGACAGTGGGCAGGAATCTGATCTGTGTTACAATAATTTAAAACTGGACTAATTTCAATGAACTCACTGGAATTCCTCCAGATGTCAGTTAGAATAACAGAGAGCAGAGCATGGCTCAGGAAGTGAAAAATAAAACAGAAGACCTGTGTCTTTCACCCTTGATGCTGTAACTTGTGTCAGAAACCTTCTCTGAAGCAGCAGTGTGCTGGTGTTCCAATCATGCTGAATTCATTTACTTTGGCAGATTCTTGATTGTTCCACTGTCCTTTTATTTGAAATGGAAACCAAGTCATGTTGCCTGCTCCTTCTCCCGACGTATGATTACACAATACATCTTCCATTTTTTCCAATCAATCACTTCCCAGTGCTATTTTCCCATTGTGCACCACAGTTCTTGGCTTTTGGAGAGGTTTCCATCTGAACACGAGTGTAAAGTTGAAACTTAAAAATAAGAGAAAGTGTCTATGCATTTGCAATGTGTGAAGAATGTCTACGTTGTTCCATGCATTTGCTCAGTCATTTACTGACAGCTGATTTGGAACATATGCTTCTCAGACACTGTGTGCGTCTCAGTTTTGGGTGTTAGAGCCAGAGATTTTAGTGTCAGATAAGCACAAGTTGTTTTTCAGAAAGGGTCCTGTCATTGTTATAGATATCTCCTAGCTGGCTAGGTACAACCACTGTAATGTGGCTGCTCAATATCAGAGACAGATGAATCAAATGTTTGGTATTCTCTGGATTCTATTCAGATTGTTCTGAGGTGAAATAAAATAAAAACTAAAATAAGGTAGATAAGAGACCAGTCACTTCTAATGAGTTATACACCCCACGTTAAACTGCATTTCAAATGGAAAGGAAATGCAGTGGAAGAACATTTTGATTTTTAAAATGGTAATTTAATCCAATTAAAATATTTTTTCCCTCTTCTAAGTTCAGCGCTCTGACATATTGGTTGAGAGAGCATCCTTAGGCAGGTTGTCTTATGCTTACTATATAGATGTAGAAACTCAGGTATGTACATTAAAAAAAACCAGCCAAAGCCGAAGATCAACAAGCAGGCCAGTGAAAGAGCAAGGAATAATGTTTAAGAGACAGGAATAAACCGAATAAAGGACGTATTTGAAATCAAAAAAGGCCTCAGATAGTGAAACCATGTGTTGCAGGTGGCCACTGAGTTCATCCAAATACTGACAAAGTTCCCTTCTCTGTTGAGGTATAGTTATGTCTGCCAGCATCTAAGGAAGAGCACAGGTCCTGTCAGGAACTGATTTACCTTGGGCAAGTGTTTCATCCATCTATAGGAAAGCTGCAGTAAAACAACCTCATTGATCAACTAATCACTCAGGAAAAGCGCTCCTGTCACCAGGAGTCTGTCATTGCTAAAGGGTTGGGATTTCCTCATATTCCAATATATCTTTCTTCTCTGTCTCTTAGATGGCTGGTGTTTCCCCCCACTGGCCCTGATGACTTTTTGGTCCTTTCATGACACACTAGCTGCTAGTATCCCTTCCTTGTCACCCTTGCCTTTTGCCTCTGTTGTCTGAACTGTTCCAGCTGACTCAAGGCACTGGTACTGTCTCCTCTTTCTTGTCCCATTTCATTCAGTAGCAAGGAGACTAACCCTATGGCCAGCACCATTTGTTTGTTCTCCACATTTTACTTAGTCCCCCTGTTTCTCCACTTATTTTGCTGACAGAGAACTGATGCTCTAAGGGGGGAGCACTGCATGATTTCAAAGCTCTTGGGGACCCCCACTCTATGGAGGCACCGTTCAATTACTCAGACAAGGGTGATGGAGGCTTCCCGCAACATTCACCTCTGTGTACAGTGGCCACAACCTGGCTTCTGGCTGCAAAGTCACCAAACCTTCATAAGTGCTGCAGTCAAAAATTACTGAAGAGCTAATTTTGCTAATGCTGGGCCCACATTCACCATCCATCTCTTTGACAGCTACAATTGCACAGGCACACATATACCAGCCATGGGCGTAAAAGGCACCTCAGGCAGAAGTGAGATCATTTTCCTGGAGGATAGTACAAATCCTACAGATGTGAATGAAGCAGCACCCGAGACATGCATGGGGCTCATCAGGCTTACAAGAAAAGATCTGCACTTTTGTTGCCTAGCTTCCTGAAAATGAAGGGGCAGAGCCTGATCAAACATAACTTAGGACAGTGTTGTTGCAATGGTGAAAGTGACATTATCATACTTCCCAGAGGCGCTAGTTCTATGTTTTCAATGCAGTGTTAAACCAGGTGAGCAAGTCAAATGAACAAAATGAGAACTTTAAAAGGAAAAGCAACCAAACAAGAGGAAGAATTGTTTTAAAATATGTTTGTGGCTAATTCCTTTCTCTGCTGCTTTTGGGAAAGACTGCCACAGATGCAGGGTATGTACATCTCAACCCACTGACATGCTTAACTGAAGGTGAAAAAGCAAGGGGTGAAACCTCCACTGGGCTGGCATTTAAATTACACCTTATTAAACAGAAAGGTGACATGCAGAGCGTATGAGTTGGGACTTGCTTTTTTCAGCATATGAACATCCATTTGTAAAAGCGGTTCTCTCGTCATTGTGTCAAAATGAGAGATTCCCAGCAGGGTGGTTGACAGGTTAGACAAAGAGTCCTGTTCAGCAATAAAATAGTTATGCAGGTGTTCTGCAGTTTTCCCTCCAGCATTTGCACAGAGCATATGAACTGTGCTCGGGCCTGATACACTCTTGCCCTATCTGGGATTTGATAATTATTGCTCTGGAAGTGGAGAAGAAGAGATGCTTGGACTAGCACTAGAATATGTGAAAAAAGGTAAAAGGGTCAATAACATTTTGCTCCTCAGGAGGGATGGTGACATGTTCACTGTGTCCATTTGTTGCAGTAAGTGCTGGTAATGTTTTCTACATTAAGTACTGACTTCAGAGATTCAGTCTATTAGAAAGATCATATTTTTTCTTGAGAAATTTATGACCATGTGCCATAGGTACAGGCCAGTACTAAACTAGGGATAGCATGGAGGCAAGTGCAGACCATCTACATCCAAAGCTGTTCCCTTCTTTTATGTCCTACTCCTACTTGATAAGTGTTGCTTCTAGCCTTATTTTCTTACACAGAATGACAAGCCACACCTAGTGCAGACAAGAATTTGGCTTACTTAAGGCATATTGACATTAAAGTTGCAGGCTTTGTCAGATGGGCTTTGGGAATAACCATTTCTGGGGATAAGCATGAATAAAACCACTTCCCCAGTGTGTGAGTTTCATCAGTTCTTGGGTTCTTTAGAGAGTACAGTGCTCTGTTACAGCAAAGTATTCAAAGACATTCTCTTAAAGAAGTGTAGAAGAAGAATAGCTTGACTGACAAGGCCCTGAGTAACTTGAGGTAGTCTGTTCTTCTTTAAATAGCGGATTCAATGAGGTGACTAGAGGTCCATAGTCTCTGAATTATTCTGACTCTGTGAAAAGTATGCTATTTGATAGAGACAGATGATGATGTTGCTGTCCTTCACTGGCACAATACAAAGCAGCATCTATTAGCGTTCCTCTTCACAGACACCTTTGGAACTGTTACCAAGTTACTAAATACAATCAGATTTTTATTTTTTTAATTAGAAACATCTTGTAGTCATTAGCCATTCATTCAGTAAACAATAGTGTCTCAGTCAAGTTAGCCTGCACACATACATCCAAAGCACTAGACCTTTCCAGCCAACACATCCCTTACGAAGCGTTGCCCATACTGGTGTCTAGCAAAGTGTGGTGCAGCCCAAGTATGAGTTCACACTCTGTGATTACTTGGAAGGCAACTTTGAAACAGTCGATCAATAAAGATGGAATCAAATAATTGATGTGAAACAACTTGGGGAAGGGAGAAGTGAAAAACTGCTTTCATCCAAATGCTTTTTAGATACTATCATATAGTTCATTCCTTTCTCCTCCCCTTTTGATGACTACACATCTCTTACAGATTTAGGATGACTCCTTGTTTTCTCTGTCTCACTCTCTCTCAACTCCAGTTCTTCAGTGGCCCTAAAATTTCATCATTAATACTCAGCAAAACCAGCCCTAGCAAGTAATCATGATGTAGCAACCAGGAGTGGTCTGTCCTCATCAGTTCAGGATATAGGAAAAAACTGGCCATGTCACTTCGCTTCAGACTTGCAGTACAGACCATAGCCACAAAAAGTAAACCAATTCACTGGTAAGACCTTTGTATCACGTGTTTTGAATTTAATTGCTTTTGGTGTTTGTCATCCTGCTGAAGATGCAGTTCTGTAAAAATGGAATGCCTACCGAGACACCATAAGGATAGGTGGCCTACCAGTAACAGGGTAGATACCAAAAGGTGACCTTGTAACTATGTTACATTCTTCTGAGAAACATCAAATACGATACTTTTTCAAGCATTCATAGATTATGATAGTGCCCAATACTCTTTCTTACCTAATATCATTCTCTGACAGAGATAGCTACAACCAAATGATACATCATTTTCATGAAAATAATCTGGTGCTGTGTTTTCAAAAACTACTGGTAATGGGACATTCTCACATACAATTTGAAATGGAAACGGGAAGAAATTGATTATTCTTTCTTCCAAAACCTTTGTTTATATTGCATTTATATTTGCAACCCTATCAACTTAGATAGCAAGAAACAGAACTCTCCCTGAATATCTGCAGGGGAATGCTTACCTGTATTTGACGATCACAGGACTGGGAATGCCAACACTTACTTTCTTAAATGCCAAGAACCTTTAACTGTCAGCAAAGCAAACTAAATAAATCACACATGTGCTGGAGGAGTGGTATGTAAGGGAGAAGTGGATATAGTGATTATAGCTCATACTGGAAATAATGGTAAACCAGGATGGATGACTAACAGAATTTGTGAAAACATTTCAGAAGCAATCTTGTTACACCTCTCCCACAGCACACAAAGCCACCTAGCCAAGAGGAAACACGGGGACTCAATACACAGCATAGAAAAGACAAGGAAGTATCTTGATATAATACTGGAGAACTTTGGGTGCTCCATCTAACTGAAATAAAACCAGACATGCGTCTGAGACAATTGGCAAAGACTGCGAACTACATAGCCAGCAGCTGGGAGAAGATCAACATATAGTGACAATTCCAGGAGAACAAAGACATTTGTTAGGCATTAATGGGGTTGCTGTTATTTAACAGGCAGTAATAAAAGTTCAGACAGAAAGTACAAATGCCTGGAGGGAGGAGCAGTTGATCAAGTATTACACTGTAGTAGCCAGCAATATGTCTTCTGCATGTCCACGTCACAGTGTGCAAAAGACAAGCTGCCATAATTTAACACAAATGAGCCCAAATTCATTTAAAGAGTTTAATGAAGTCCTAGGTAGTCGCAAAGCAAAAAGTTATGAAAGTAAATGGTGATGGATGAAAAAATAACCTAAGACAGAAACAGAATGGTAAATTTTCCACATTGCAAGATAACATGCAATGGGGTGTATCAAGGATTTAATTTGATGAATTTAGTAAGGATTTGCTTTCCATTTCTGTGAACACAAAGAATCTTAGGGCCATTGATACTGCTTATATGCCCAGTTAAATATCAGACCACAAAACATAATCATTCAGACATCTGGTGAGAAATTTTTAAGTACTCAGTAATGGTTTAAACCCTGTGTAACCATTGCTGATCTTTGACTAAAATGAAACAAGCCAGCTCTGAAGACTTTTAAACTGGCATTAATCACACCCACAATCACTGCAAAACCCCCCATAATGCTCCTCCAAAAATTATAGAATAGTTACAACCAGGCTGAAAAATCAGAACCAGGTTATATGGTTTCATAACTTTCAGCTATAAAAATCTACAATTATTCCGTGTACCCATTCACTGCTGGTACTCATTTTAAATATTTAAGTTGCTCTCCAAAATAACAGTTACCTGAGAAAAATAACTGCATCACTGACAAGACACTGGGTACCTTTTCCCAGGACATTCTTTGCACATTTTAGGAATTAAATGCTCCCCCTGTTTCTAAATATTTTTTTCCACATTGGCCTATAACAGAAAACTCTCATGGGCATAAGCCATAGATTTGATGTAGAATTAACCACAGAATCATAGAATGGTTTGGGTTGGAAGGGACCTTAAAGATGATCTAGTTCCAGCCTCCCTGCCATGGGCAGGGACACCTTCCACTAGAGCAGGTTGCTCGAACCCCATCCAGCCTGGCCTTGAACATTGCCTGGGATGGGGCAGCCACAGCTCCTCTGCACAACTTGTGCCAGTGTTTCACCACCTTCAGAGTGAAAAACTTCTTCCTAGTGTCTAATCTAAATTTACCCTCTGTCAGTTTAAAGCCATTTCCTCTTGTCCTGTCACTACATGCCCTTGTAACAAGTCCCTCTCCAGATTTCTTGCAGGCCCTCTTCTAGATACTGGAAAGCAGCTATAACTCTCCCCAGAGCCTTCTCTTGTTCAGGCTGAACAATTTCAACTCTCTCAGCCTGTTTTCACAGGAGAGGTGCTCTTGTATTATTGCAGCTGAAGTGTCAGCCTAAAGGAAAATTAATATATTAAATATTTTTCCACAGAATAGTCTACACAAAGTAGAAGTGTTTGAAATAAGCCTGATCCTAAGGAGATGTGAAGGAGGTGCTATTTTTAACATGAGAAGCAAATCATAGCTTCCAGTGTTTGACTTCCCAAATCCCTTTTAAGTTTCTCATTGAGTTTCAGATCGGTCTGTTTACTAGATCTTTTTCACTAGTAAACCTGTATTTTATATATTTGGTGTGTTTGTGACATGACCTTCTGATCTTTCTTAATTCCAGTCCAAACCACTGAGGCATTCTGGCAACCTGAAAATGAATTTAAATGATCCTTGCCTTCATTTATATGAATACTGCAAATAAATATTTATGCCTTGATAAAACAAGGCACTTAACTCCGTGCATAATTTAATCACATCCCTGTTTTCTGAAATATAAACTCTCAACTACATGGGAAGGATCTGAGACTGTTTTCCCAACTTGCTCTTACCTGTTTCTTTTGTTACTTTGACATTTTCGCATGCACTGGAAAATATTCACAGAAAAGTTCAACACATGGATGTGATGGGCTGATGCACAGAGTGACAGCATAGTTCTCCTATGGACACCTTGAGGAGACAAGGCTAGTGCATTTGCACGGCTCTGAACAGCAGTGAAATCACTGCAGATAACTGCACATCTCCCTGCACTGGGGAGTAGCAACCAAACCCTGGGCCTGAATTCATCTGCATGTACTAGTACTGGAGTTTCTTTCTGCTAGTTGACTATTGTCAATGTTGAGTTACAAGCCCGTTTCCTCTCTGCAGTATCAGCTCATGGATTTCCTTTTATGTTTGTGCTGCCTTGCTAGAGAGCACCTGTCTGTGCCACTTTCTTCATTTCCTTTAAAATGGGACTAATAAGTAGCAGCCTTCCTCTGCAGGACGTTCCACTTTGTGCAATGCTTAGATCTTGTAAGGGCCTGATTTAATGCCGTCAGACCCAACAGAACCCATTCCTGTTAATGTTTGTAGTGCCTTGGAACATATGACAAAAAAAGTTCTGTTCTGAGCCCCAGCAGTGCTGTTAAACTCTGCTTAGAGAGGTGCAACTGCTCTGCATTTAGACCCACCAGTTAAGAGCAGGAAACAAGTGTATTTGTGTGGTGTCTGAGCCTCTGCTGCTTCTCTTTCCAAAACTCACAGGACAATGTGATGTGCCCAAAAGTTTCTTCAAGAAAAATCTGGTACGCACGGGTGCCAAAACTGAACAAAAATATGACAATTTTAATTGTGATAAAGCATTCAGATCTCCAACAGTAGTTCAGTCATGCCCATTTTTTATTACCTTCTAACACAGATGCATTAAGAGGTCTGTATGTGATCTAATAAAATATTTGGACAATATGATATGCTGGCAAAGAAGCAATTTTCTGCGAAGATTGATGCCAGACTATCAAATATTTAGATTATTCATCATTTTAGAAGTACACAACAGTACATATGCAGCTGATATCAGAACTAAAGCATAAGTTATGCAAAGTACAACAGCTTTGAAAATATATTGCCTACTATTAAGAAAAAGAATAACCCCACACAATTGCAGAAACTTTTTTTACAAACCTGAAAAAAATCTGGACAAATTGCCAAGCTTACAAATATGCACACACATTCCACATATGGAAATGCTTTAGTAATCATCTTTACAAACCTTTTAGGCTACACATGGCTCTAATAAATAACCCATCCACAAACAATATATTATCATCTAAAAAAAAGGAAAAAACCTCAAACCCTTTCCATATACATCCCAACAGTTCTAGCCTTCACTTTCAACCCCCAGCTCCATGATCAATCATTACATCAGTGTTCATTTCTCTTGGTTTGGTGTTGAACAATAAATGGAACAGAAAATGACTGAAATAATTAATATTGTCTCTGACAATGAGCAAAGCTAAGAAAGCTGCCGAGTGACAGCTGAGGACAGTCTGCCCTCTGTGAGTTGCAAATGTAATGAAATCCAAACTTTTTTTCCTCTTTTCTTTTTGAACAAAGTTCACATGGGCCAAACTGCATGATGGGAAGGCTCACGTCAGTCCCTTTGTGTAAATAGTAAACAGCTGCACTTCAATGTTTTACCCCTTGAAGGACAATACTTATTAGCTCGAGGTTAAGAGCCTTGCAAAAGGTCAGCCTAGCTACTGCAGAGCTGTGAAATATCATCCTTTGGCTATCTGCTGACACACAGTCAAGGGCTGAGTTAAGCAACATGGGCAACATGAGCTTCACTGCTCATAAGATGACAAAAGTTGTGTTCCTTAACCCCCCCATTACTAGGGCTGTAACTGCTTCCGCTTGGCAAGACCCTTTCTCAGACTTGATTCCATGAGTTTTCTTCACTCCCAAGTTTCAGTGAAGTCACCTTTATCACAAATGTATGCTGCTTGTGTACAAGAGAGCCAGAAAAAGACTTACTGTCTATGAGACCTGTTTTGTGCAGGGATGGATGAAAGCCAGGAGGAGCAGCAGATGAGTCCAGGAGAACACATGACCAAGTGACTCAAGTTGTTCCCTCTGTGTGTGTGAAATCCTGCATATCGATCCCTACACAGGCAGGTCTCATAACAGGGAAAGACAGCAGTGCTAACGACTGAGTGATTATGTCTTTCTGAATGTTTCTTTTGAAGCTGGGTTGCCCTTATGGGAAGGGCTAACAAAGCCTTTCCGTACTGTGGATGTGGAACTGAAGCAGGAAACACTTGTCAGTGTGGTGCTGGGGCAGAAGGAAGTGAGGACCATAGGAGACCAAGTGCTGATGATCAGTTGTCTCAATTGGGATGCAATGGCATGATTTTGACTGCACTGTCTATGTTTCCTCCAGTGTGGCGATGTAGGTGGTGCGGAGAGAGAGGTGACACACTTCCCCACCTTTCTCCATTTAAATCCGTGCCCGATATATCTAGCCCAAGTGCAAGATATCATATTTGTTCATGGCCTGTGTTAATACACCTACTAAAAGGCACATTAAAATAACAGGAGGGTATAGTTTGACTAATAGCTTTTCCTCATTGTTATAATTTTCTTACATTTAATGAGGATTCTGACTTCTCAGATTTGTCAGGGTTAACAAGAACACGCACCTTTTCCTTGTCACGTAGGACTCAAACTTCTCATCTTAGTCTCAACATGCCCAATTTTCATTTTCTTCCAGTACCAACACATTAGACATGTAGCCTATCCCAAGTTATGGAAGATGTATTTACCTTGGCAAAGAAACCATTTTGAGCCTCACTGATGCCAGACCCTAGGCAGTACTGATTATTTCTCTTTTTGGTGGTATGCAAAAGTCTTTCATCAAAATTAAGGCCCAGGGCATTCAAATCCTCATATATTTTAGCTGAATGTGACCATGGTTATGTTTCTGGCGCACTGAGCTGCTTTTGTCACAAAAATAAAGTGTTTTGCGTGGCTCTATTTTCAGTCTGTATCATCACTGTTTGTCTTGTGCCTAACAACAGAGTATATACCTGCCTATTAAACTCAGTATACTTAAGGGTACAGAGACCATTTTAGTCACCATATCCCAGGCAAAAGAGAAAGCAAAAAGGTGTCTTGGACTGCCAACACATTTCAGTTCTCTTGGACTAACACCATCCTGATGTCCCTCTTCCAAGAATGTCTTGGGTTTAGACTGGGGTCCTGAGGACTGCAGCTGATCTCATCTTTTTCCCACCAAAAAGAACTAGTGTCTAATCCAAACTGATTTCTGGAGAGTGAATCAAAGCACAAAGGTTGAGGTTTTGTCAATGGGTGAGTAGTACTGACCCCTCCTGTGAGTTTGACAGGGATGATAAAGGATCTCCCTATTACCAGCGGATAAAGCAGGTTCTCCTTTTCCTCCACAAAAAAACATTTTAAGCATCTCAAGTTCAGATTTTCATAAGTGGCATTGCAATTATAAGTGTCCTATTACTGGTCTGTGAGAAATAACTCCAGCAAACCCAGCAACACTGAGCCCTGTAACACTTGATTGGAGCAAGGCTAGAAGGGAAGCGGACCTTCTGCTTGTTGTTTGCAGTGCATGAGCTCACTATGGTTTGGAGACACAGAACACCACACTCTCTGCAGCTAACAGCCCTGAGCAGGTGGGCAGCCACATGTTGTACTAGCCTCCATTTCCAAGTGACCTTCACTAGCAGCTCCATGCACAACATATTGCATTAATCCTTTCTGGAGGTCACAAAATCATGGCTAAGTGTGCTGCGGTACAGATCCAAGAGAAACAGTTGCAAATGCCTAGCCAGATGCAGGCGGAAAAATGTGCTTTCCATGTAGCCTGTTCAGAAGACTGAATAATTTATTAGCGCATCACATGCTATTTTTCAAAACTATGCCACTTTGAAGGAAATCATATATTTTAAATTATAAGCAGGTCCTACTAACAAAGTGGATCTCAAATGCCAAAGCAGACAAACCATTGTACGTCCACCAATTCCATGTCAAGTTTGACTTTGATTACATCATTGCCAATGGATAGCTTAGGGAGAAACAGCACATCACAGCAATGAAATAATTATTGTTACTCAGTACAAACATAACTGGGTGTGCTAAAATCCCTATAGAAGGGCCTTGAGGTAACCCTTCCTGGGGTGCCCCCAGCACCTCCAGCCAGCCTCTCAGTAACAGGCTATCAAAGGCTGCATAGTGGATTGATTCCAGTGGCTTTTCTGGAGCTGAGCGAGGCTGACAAATGAAATACAGTTTGCCTGTCTCAGTGTGGGTATTGTTTTCTGCCCTGTAATGCAGCACAGGTGTTGCAGGCCAGGAAGGAGATGCACTGGTAGAAGTGTGATAAGGAAACTCGTGAAGGAAACTTGCCATGGAAAGCTGGGGAGACGAGGCGAGGCGAAGGGCGCCCTGGCCCCTGAGAGTACTGCTGGGTCCTGGCATTGCCCCAAGACTCGCGGCGTATCTCTAGGTACCATATGGTTTGAGGATGAACTTCCTGTGCTTCTAAGGGGTGGAAGAGAAGGAGGAATTGTCTATGTATGGAGAGAATAATTGCTTCCCTCTTCTGCTCCTTTTCCCCTTGTGCCCCGAGCATCAGCTTTACACCACCATAAGAACGAGGTGCATTCTGATCTGCAAGGAGTCATTTATAGATAAAACCTTGACTGAAATGCATGGGAGAGCAGAGAGTAAAAAGAAAACTGGATAGCACCCTAAAAGTACATGGTGTATTTCACAACAGCAACAGCCTTACTGGCGTTGTAAAATGAACAGTGAGTTCTGAGGACCTCAGGTCACCAGAATCAGTTTTATTCCGGCTTCAAGTAGGATCTATCCCATGTTTGCACCACACTGGTTTTGTAGTTGCGCAGGAATATCTGCTTTTGTGCCCATACATGCAGTAACAGATGATTTGCAACTCTCCACAGTCCAGCCTGCCTTATCATATAGCTTTTGTTGCACAGAACCATGTCAGAAAATCTGACAGTCCTCACGAAAAATTATTACGGTACATGATAAGCATCAGTTGTGATTGGAGCAGGATGTGAAAAATGGAGGCAGTTTTGTTGTGATGTATCACATTTCACAGACTGTAAGGATCTGTGTTTTCCTTTTAAGTTAGTTAGAATTCAATTAATTTTTCAGTAGTAATGATAGGGCACTGAGTCAAAAAAAAGAAGAAAAAAGAAAGGAAAGATGAAAGGGCTTGAAGTCTGCAAAAGCGCTGGTCTATGGAAACTCCATCTAGAGGCAGAGTTTTGCACCCGTCTGCCATAGAAAGCAGCACAATATAGGCTCAGTTGTGGCAGCGGCGTGGGTAACAAAGACACTCAGTACATGGCACAGTTTGATACATTGCTCCCTACCCTCATTATACCCGTAGTCTCCAGATTACATATGCCACTCCACACAATATTTTTTCATTAGCAATCTGGATATGGTTACACGGAGAGCTGTAGCCACGCGCTAATGAAAAACAAAGAAACCCTGCTGGTGGTCAAAAGTAAGCTGCTCCTCAGGAAATTAGAAATTATATGCAGCAGTGTCTGTGTCATATGCTTGTCTAACTTCTCTGAAGAAACTTCTTATTGACAAATGCAGGTGTAGTTCTTTCTTGACTGGTCATTTTTCTTTGGTACCAGGGCCAGAATCATACTCAGAAGGTTGTTACTAGTCTATAGCTTAAGCTGAACTGTCGGGATCTGGCCCTTACTCTGGGACACATGTCCCTGTTTGAAGGGATGACCGTTTGTTCCTATATTTCTGTAGACAATTTGAAATGCGGAATTTAAAAATCCTGTCTCAATGAATACATTCAACCACATTACCTTAAACTGAAAACTAAGAAAAATATCCTTATCAAATAGGATCTCATTAAAAAAGGTTATATCATTTTACAAATACAGAATTAGCAATTCAATTTCAAAGTTTGAGCTCATCTTTTCACAAAAGCAGCAGCAGATTGAAAATGTCACTGGAGGTGGTCTTTCTGGGTCAGATTTTTAGAGCTGTTCAAATGCTTAATTTCCAATGAAATCAACCTTTCAAAAGCTGGCCCACTTTTTTTACAAGTTAAAGTAGAAAAAAAAAAGGAAGAAAGAAAGAAAGAGAAACTGTTCTGAGCAGTATTTAAATGTCAAATGAAACATGATAATGCAGACTAATGATTTCTTCTCTTTGACTGCTCTACTTCAGGGTTCTACCCTGGATGACCACCTTAGCCTTTGGGCTTCCTCCCTTCTTTCCTCTGAGCAGAACTACCTGCTCAAGCTTTCACCAGTGTGTTGGGTTGCACTCATACCCTTTGCCTACCTCTCTGGTTAAAAAGCTGATTTTGGAGTTCACATTAGCAAAGGTGTGACTGCATGTATCATGTGTTACATACTTAAATATACATGTCTCAATTAGTCTTTTGCATTGCTTTTAAGTTAATGCAAGTTACAGGATTTCTTTTAAGTCCCACCAGAGTCAGTCAAGACTAAAAGGAGCTCTTCATCCATTCCTGGTACAAAACAGGTTTTGTATCAGACCAGGAAAAACAGACCCATAGGAAAGACAGTGCAGTAAATCCATAACACATTTTCAGTTTAAGTTTTAATTTTCCTTTTCTTTGTCTTTTTCAGCTCCTCCAAGGGACATACCAAGCCCCTTCCATTGACATCTGTGGAACTTATTGCAGAAATCAAAGTAAATCTATGGCCCACATGGGCAACTGTCATCTGAAGAGCATTTCCCAGCATATCCCAATTAACACTTCTACGAATTAAACAGTTCTCCAAGCTGATGAAAAGAAATACCTCTTCCTACTTGATTTTCTAAATATATTTGTGCAAAGCATTTTAGGGGAAAGAAGTGTTTCTAAGCTAGATGCACATAAACTTGCACAAGACATTAAAAGATTAACACTGTTATGTCCTTATAAAATGACACTGATTTCTATATTGGCTTCCTATCTCTTTTCCTTCCTCCTTCCTTACTTTGTCCTCCTGTTTTCCTGATTATTTGGGAGTCTGAACATAAAGGGTTTTTATAGAATCATCGGATACATCACAGATTCACTGTATTATTAGCAAAAAGCCATTTTGCAAATGACTTTGAAAAATAACTCCTTTCCAGTGGATTCAGCTTTCCAAACATTCACATCTTTATTTACCATTACTTTAAATAGCTTCATTTCTGTGGATGGCTGATGAGCTTCCCAGATGGAATATAAAACTCTGTGTAGCTCTCGAGGTGCTCCTTTTGCTCTTTATGAAGAATAAAGGAAGAAAAATAGCTTCCAACTGGTAGGATTTCAATTGTTCAGAATATGGAAGCACTTCCAGACAAACTGACCGTCTGAAGATTTTAGTTTGCTTTGATGAAGGTTTTTAAAGATCAAAATAATTTTGTGCACGAAGAAGAGCAGCAGCATGACAGTACCTGGTGGATTAAATGAGTGTACAGTATGCTCTGTTGTTTCTCTGTTTTTTCTTGAATCGCTTAAAGCGCAGATGCTGCAATGCCTACGAGTTGTGAGGAACATGCTCTGCCCTTGCAAACATAGCATTTTAATTCTTAAACAGCAAGAAAAAAAAAAAAAAGTCATGTTCTTTCTCTATTCCGGCAGCTTTTGGTTGAAGAACTAGAAAAATAATTTGTCATTGCAGCTCTGGCTACAATACAAGCATTTAAGTCAATGGCAATCCTCGCAGAGGTCCAGCTTCTGATTCCACCTCCATTATAAGAGCCCTCATTTTACAAATTGGGTTTGGGGGTAGATTTTCTTTGGAGAGTTCTAAGGATTTCCTGAAATTCTTGAACAAATTTACAAGTGAGAGGTGAAGAACTGCATCAAGGTGAAGTGTTTGTCTTTTAGTTCAGATACAGTAATGAGTCAGAAAGATGCCATCTGGCTAAAAGCTGTGTTTAAGTCTCATGTTTAAGGGGCTCGCTCCAAAGACCACTGAAGTAAAACAAAACCAAAACTCTCAGTGTCTTTAGTGGGGTTTAGAGCAGCACCCATCCATAAGTTAAAAATACTAGAGTTGCAGACTAATCATCTGTTCACATTTGGGATTAAGCTCTGCTCTGTATGAGACTGCTAGCATCCATAATAAATAGTTAGAGGCTAACACAGAGATGAGAAAGCAAGGGAGATTATGGAGACTCATTTTTATTTCATTTGTTCATAGTGCAGTCTGCAAGACAACAACAGAAAGGGGAAACAACTTTGTATTTATTATTATGGCTGAGCTGCATGTAATAAATTATGGAAGAAAAAAAGGCTGAGGGATAATTGACTGAAAAAACAAATGTCAGTTAAAGTAAACACAGCAGTTTCCACTGAACCTATTTGTAAAAATGTCAAAGGAGTTGAGTTGTTTTCCTTCACAATATTTGTGCTGGTATAAAGGGACTGTGGTTTAATTAAATTTCCCCACAGAGACTAGGTATTCCACTAGATGTCACTTTGAGACTTTGGTAAGATGAAGGACAGCATCCTGATAAAAGGATGCAGCATCCCCCACCACAAAGAGGATGGGCTGAGAACATTCCCAGTCAGGAATATAATACTGGGGTATATTAAGCACAAAGAGGTTGATTACAGATACATGACCACCTGCCAGGAGAAGAGCTGCCATCTAGAAATGTATACTAGCAAAGATTATTCAGCCAGTAGAAACCTTTTGCACTGCTCTCCAGGGAACGAGTGAGGAGACCACTGTCTGCCAACAATCCACACTATCCTTCTTGCAGTGCCAAAGTGGGAACAGGTTTGGGCTTGGTAGGAAGGTGGATGGCTCTTGGGCAATTTCCCTGTGCTTCTAGGGGATATTTGATGGATTCAAGCAAAGTGCTGATCCAGCAAGTGCCCCAAACATCTCTTATCCCTCAGCAGCAGAAGCAAGGTACTGTCCCTGATGTGGACATTTCTTCCCAGGGCAGCTTACAGGCAATACAAAGCAAATTAAAAACATCTCCAAGGAAGGGAAGTAGATGACTGAACTTTGTTTTGGAACTGCCCCATTCTTTTGGCAATCAGCCATTATTTAATACACCAAGCAAGAATGTCAAGGTTTCTCTAAATCTCACATGCTGAATATTGAATAACAATAGGGACAGTAAAATATAGCATGCTTGCTCTTTTAAAGGCAGGCAAAAAGTGAATGACATATCTCTGTTCCCAATAAGGCAATAAAAGAGTCATCACGGTGGCAGAACCCTGCCTTTTTAGCCCAGCCTAAAGAGGTTCAATATTAATCAAAAAAAGGAGATCAAACCAAAACAAAACCCAGTTCATACCCTATAACAATGCTGGCACACAGATGTCTCTGCGTGGAGCAAGACCTTGTGTTTGCACCTACACTCAGCTGTGATAATCACACAGAATAGGCTGCTGGGACACAAAGATCCAGGAAATGTTAAAAAAAAGCCCAGAAAAAGGCAAAAAGCACAAAGAAATATATCTGCACATTAAATATGCTTTACCACATCTACTGCCAAGGATGCCTATCCAAAGCTCCAGCAAGCTGCATACTGTTTGTGTTGTCAACAAGCAGCAGCTTTTGCACCTATGCATGTTTGTTTACTAAATATATGAAAACAATGGAGCTCAATTAAAAGTAGATTAGCCACACATGTACCAAAGGAATGTGTACTTAACTGACTACGGTGAATCTGGCTTGAATTCAATCCCCTGGAGAGGCTGCTCTGGCATGTCTGCAGAGGCCTTATTGGTATCCCATCTAGGCACAGCGGTGGTTATGGCTCCTCTAGAATATATTAAATGGATTGTATAATAACCATTGGGCAGATGTTGCAGAAGTTTGCTGCAAACAGGCAGATGGGGCAGCAGATTATCCTGGGAAAGGAACCATGAGTTGATGGGTTCATTTCCATTATTGCTTGGCAATGTGCCACATGCGTCACCAGACAGGCTGGAAAATCCCTTTCAAGGAACCAAAAAGAAAGCTTACACAGAGAAATGAATTATAAAGGAATACTGTCAACTGTGCAAGCCTATGGAGAGCATGTCCAAGGGAGTTTCTACTTCTGACTTTATTAATGAGAATAAAAGAGAAGGCAAGCAAGCAAAACAGCAGGCTACAAAAGAATAGCTGCAAAATTATGGAATTAAACACATCTCCTGCCAAAGACTTCAGGTCTTCAGTAACTCTGAGCTCTTCCAAGCAATAATCTGAATTAGAGCTGTGTCCAACCCTGACCCTTTGATCTAAGCAACTCCTTCAGTCAGAATATTCTAAATTAAAGATTTTCAAATAAACCCAAGCTTTATGCTGACATAGGTCAAAACCTTCCTATAGTTATATATGGAAGCCCAATTTAGGATTAGCAACTACTGGTCTGAGATAGCCAAAAGCCACTTTTGTGGTTTTTTTTTTCCCCTCTAGATTCTCTTGTGAAGGGTGCACAGAAGAGTTCTATCCCACTTTCTTTAAAAAAAAAAATAAATCAAATATTATGGAAGAATATTCAGATTATTTTAGAATAATTCATCAATAATAATTTTAGAATAATATTCACCAAACCCACAACTTTTATTACTTGGAAATATATGATTAGGACAGTGATTTAAGTGACACATTGATATAAAAACTACAGAAACTGTATGAGTTAGATCATAATCCCACAAAAAGGTTTTGCCTTTTTAATTTTTTTTAAAGAAAGATTTTTTTGAGGAGCTGACTTCTCATGTGAAGAAGTTTTGCCTGCCATAAGAAATTGCTTCATTGCTTTGGTCAAATCTGGCTTCCTAAATGATCATGAGGCCACGGATTTGTGTGGCACTGCAGAATTATTTTTGGTATGTGACAGCTAGTTTGCTGGGGAACCCATCCCATTTTATGACAATAATGTTACAACACATATCTGCAAGGCTATATTTGAAGCACTCTACAGAGAATTAACTAACCGGTTTAGCAACCCTACCACAATGGTTTTTATTTGTCCACCCAACTAAAGCAGATGAGTCACGAGAGGCTAGGGGGTACTCCCCAGAAGAACAATTCAGTGCTAGTTAGATATATAATCAGAAACTCGCACTACGGGTATACTTTTCTAATGACTACAATGAATTCCTTTTTCTTATTGAAGTAACTTAACTAAACTCCAATACTTTAACTAAACTCCAATAAACTCTAATAATTATACAATATTTATTCTAATAAAAACTAATACAATTCTACCATCACCTTTATAAAAAATCCTGTAAGCCCCATAGAGAAACAAATAAAAGTTTTTGGAACCCCACCCCCCAAACAAAACACAAACCACTCCACTAGAAACCCACCTTTCAAATAAATGCTTTATTTATGTCATCAATGTAGAAATACTTTCATCCTCTATAATTCTATCGCTTTGGTTAGAATTTTGATAATACAAGCAAGAAAATGATATACAGTAAATCCAGGCTCCATTTAAGTAAATGGAAATTTACAGGCTTCAGAGAAGCCAGGATTTTACTGTACTAGGTTTTGGAATGACATCTCTGGGCATGTATTAAATTTGCATACAGATTATTGGGTCCATATCCTGTACCTTCTATAGTACTTTCTTATAAACACTCAGTTTCCTTGGCTTTTGGCACAAAGAGTAGATACAGTATTTCGGGGTGTGGTGTGTGTGGGAAATAGAGCACATTTATTTAGTAAGCTGTACAAAAATGTTCCCATTTTCAGATTAAAAATAGTTCCATTAATTTAATAAGACTCGCCATGTACGGATAGAGATGGTGAAATTAGAACCCTTAAGAAATGAAGTGTTTCTTTGTGCATTATTGGTTTTAGAGAACCAATGCATGTACCTTGTGTGTCATCTTTTGAGTTCTCAGTGACTGAAGAGTTTAATCAAGCTCCAGTGGAATCTAAAGGTAAAGGCCTAGACTTTAAATCAGATATGGACTTTGGTGAAATAGTTGAAAATGTCAACAGACAACTTCTGCTTATTTCTCTTAAGTATTTCTGTAGCAATAATGGCTTGCTTTCAACTCTGTTTATTTCATTACATAGATATTCTGCACAAAATTCAACATTTCATACAATGTTTTTGCACACAGCTTCTTTCTATCGACATACCAAAAAATAATATTAAAATGTTAGTAATCTTCATGCAGCGGGAACTAAAATGAATGAACTCAATGCACTTTTACAAGTCTGCTTTTCGCTCTTTCTCTGCCTCCTTCAATCAAGGGTTGCATATTATTTCAGTGTTCAACTGAATAAATGTACAACTATGAATAAATTTATACTCACATGGATTCCCTCTGTATTACTAGAATAAATACCTAAGGCAACTCTATCACCTTTAAGCCTAAAGCTAATTAGGTCTTTGCTACCTCTAGTATCTTCTGCAGCATAAATGTATCTTCAGGCACAGAGAGATGAAAGGTTAAAATAAAAACCCCACTTACTTCAGGTAAACCCAGTGGGATTATGACCAGTTCAGAAAAGCATTAAATACACTGAAGTTCTTAGATAGCTAGTTTTCAAATGGATAGGAAACAGACACCAAAAACTTGCCTTAAGTGCAAAAGCTCTGGTCAAATTACATTGCTTTATAAATTTGGTCAAATTTGGTCAAATTTAATCAATGAGTATAATTTTAAGGTGTATATGTTAGCAGAGTTACAGCTACTTGTCAAATAAATTGTTGGATGAATTCTTGGTGTATTTATTGTAAAACATTATTAACAAGCATTTATAAAACTTTACTGATAGTTTTTAGGTCTAAAACTTTCAGCTGAATGAGAAAAGCCCCCAACCTTTTAACCAAGTAAGAAAATGACACCTATTTATATCTTCTAAAAGAACTAGTGATAGATTTATGGAATAGGTCTTTATCTGTCTTATGTCTGTTTGGTGGAGAAAATGACAACTTGTGCAAAAGGACCTTTCATGTATACCTACACACACGCACACACAAGCAGATCACATATGTCTATTTAATACACGGACACACGTGTAGTACTTCAGAATAACAGTAATCTGATCAGCAGGATTAATAGGAAATAATTGTGAAGACAAAAGATCATATTTTAAAATGCCAAATGTACTGATATTTGGCAGACTAATATATTCAGTTTAGTTTATAATTCTAGAAATTATCATATTATACATTACCAAATATCCTGTTATGTAAACAGAATCCCTTCTAGAGACTCTGGAGGTAAAGTATATTCCAAAGTGTTTTCAAATTCAAAAAATCAATTATTTCAAACATATTGCAGAAAAAAAAATAAATAAAAATCTATTCCTAGATCCATTTCAGTGGTTTATTCAGGCACTGAAGAGAAACACCCATCGGACAATAGAATTACACTCTTTTCAGTATCCAAGGAACACATCATTTACACTCCTGCCAGCATAAGAAATTACATCTTTTATTCTCATACAGAACGACAGTGAAAAGGCCATGCTGCAGGGCTGATTTTGGGAGATATACCCTCCCCAAGATTTTTAGGTATTTCATCTCCTGCATGTTAACATTTTCTCAGTGCTGCCTCTCTCATTTTGTTAATTTTTGTTTAGTCACATACATGTGTTAAAAATTTATTTGACTTCATCACTTTGGGATCTATTTGCTAAAAGAAAGACATTATAGTGGTTGCAATGCAGTTTCAGTCTAATTTAGATATATTAAATTATAGATATGAAATATAGATATTTAGATATCAACGTACTCTTGTTGTACATGTACTCTGCCATTGACCTAACAGGATTAATTTGTTAGACACTTGGTTCAATCCCAATGATTTTTTTTTCAACTTAACTGTATGTGGTAAGTGGTCATATGAGACCATTACATTGCTCTAAGTGATAAAATCTGGTGTAAGTGGTAAAGCGCTAACAGGTCTTTGAAAGCATGTGGCAGATAAAATTGTTGCCTTTTTCTCCTTAGCACAGTGAACAGTGCCTGAAGATGGAGCTGTTTACAAACTTGTAAGGACAAAAGTGAACACATCTGTTTGCAACACAAACTTCACTTTAACAAGCACTGTGGTTACTTTTATTATGCATAATTCTGCCAGTTTCCTAAACTCTATAACAAATTTATGAAACAAGGATATACCATATATATATTTTTCCACAAGTACTTCTAAAATGTTTCATTCCAGAAGTGAATGAATAAATTGACATTAAATGACCGTTAACTGACAGGAGGCTTGTATTTTTACTAATGTAATATTTATGCATGTTTTCCAATAATGTTCAAAGTCCCCAATCTGAGTTCTTTATTTTTTCATATTTTATGCCTGTGTCTGGCCATACTCATTAGATTTTTTCATCATGTCATATTCATAGCTGACCTCTTTCCATTAATCATGCCAGAAAAGCTGTTACGCACAGCTACAGATGTCAATCTTTTCTTGCCTTCTGCAAATCCAAGATTATCCCCATGAGGGAGAATTTTCAAAGCCAGTTTAATGTAGCCAGAAAGCAGTACACTTGTATGGGATTTCTTTTTATCAGCATGGCCACTGGTGCAACACCTATACTCTTTTTTTGTGGACTTTCATAATCCTTTGATGTGCAAAAATGATTCACATGATGAAGTTAAGTAGTACATAAAAACTGGAAGAATCAGGGCCTAAGTAATCATAAAAGCTGCCCAGGTACATATGTAAACATGTTATATGCCTATTCAACATATATAGATTCTACTGCATTTTTTACAGTATCTGAAAAGCACACATACTTTCTTAGAAACTTGAAAAAGTGTTTACCTGGGTCCCTGTCTTAGCTTCACTGACAGCCATTATTATAACCTTAGCTTTTCGTGTGTCTCTTACCTTCCTTCCGACAAAACATGCAACGTAAGCACTGCCTGAAGGTGCTCAATCCATTACTTACTTTAAATGGATTATCTCCCTGGATTATCTACCTAGCTGATGTACAATTACTATTTTTTGTTGTGCTCTTAGACAAAATTTTGGCTTTGTAATGAACTGTGTTATTCTCACACAAGCATATGTACACACAATCACATACTGCCTTTTTCTTTCAGTTGCACCAGTTTAATTAAGAAATTTTAATGAAGATCCAGTGCTGTCATCAAAAAAAATTAATCTTACCCACCTATCTGAATATAAGCAAGCTGTCAGCTAATTTTTTATCTAACTTTTTAAAGAGCACTGCATAAATAATTCAAAATACCATCTCCGCCTTTTCTAATTACAAGACTTAAATCCTGAAGCTTCATCAAGTCTCAAAACAAAAACAAAAGCAGAAACAATACTCAGGGTGTACTTTACTCTTTAGGATAAGTAGCACCAAACATACCTACAAATACTTTTTATTTTGGAGCATGGCCCTGTGCTTTGTACACAGAACCAAGAAAGCCCAGCAGTCATTACTGACATTTGGAATAGCTGGTGAATATAAAAGGTTAATTGGATTGTCAGCATGCCCAAGGAAAATTCTGAATTCAGATCCAAGCGAGACCACACGGACCAAGTTTATTAAAGGTTTCACATTGCACTCTTGCCCTTTCTGGGCCAATGTCCTTCATATAAAAAATCTGGCAGCAGTTTCCTGCTCTCATTTAAGTGGTCAGCACCAACTGTAGTACAGCAACAGGAATGACTGTTGGAAAAAACACAATTAACTGCTGAGGGTCTATGGAGAGGAGACAGACAATACAGAAATCAGAGAACTGGTACCACATGCTACAGCAACACGGAGCAGCAGTCTCCTTTTGACCTGTGGTCTCTCAGTTTTCTGCATTGAGCTAAAGTAGCGTCATGCAGCTCACACTGTGGGAATCCATTCTTACAGACAATGAAGCTACAGAACACAGCAGGAAGATCTATGTCTAAAAGGAAATGTTTCACTTCACCTTCTTCCCTGTCATGGCCAGTGTTCTCAGGAAGTTTACAAGCCTTAACTTTACCTTTGGGTGGAGGCAATGAGATCATTTCTCTGCATGTTTTAATATGTCTTGCAGATTTTTGCTCTTGTCTTCTCACTGCTGAGATAGTTTGCTCTGATTCATTCAGTTAATGAGTGAATCTGTGGTTATTTAGATCTGTTGAAGACAGGACATCAGCAATCTACTCAGACTCTTTCTTTCTGGCATGTTCTTTATACCTTTTATGTACTTTTTTTTTTTTTAATATATTTTCTTACTTCAAAATAGTCCTGAAAAATCTCATTCGCTCATTTGCTCTCTGTTATTCTACAAAACCTCTTCAGTCACTGGTATCTTGAAATACTATTGTATTTGGTAGATAACAGGTGGTGAGAGAGAAAAGGGAAGATGAAGCAATGACTCTTTATTGCACATCACAAATCTGAGTATTTGAAAATACCTCCATAGATTTCCTCGGTCATATGTTCAACACAACTGTAAGATTTTTTGGTAATTATAAAGAGAAAAAAAAAATGCTGTTTTACTTAGAATCTCTGATCAACTGTTTATCTTCACTGCATGTGATTTCCCTTCCCTGCCATTGTAAACACTCGTCAGATAAACATTAAGATAAACAATTTGTGCAACACTCTCAGCTTGAGATGGCTTGCTTGGGTGTAAATGACTGCAAGTTGAACTGTATTTTGTGAGCCAAAGGTAAGCTTTCTAATAGGGTCAAGGTCAATGGCATTACCAAAGTCAAAGATTGTTGCTCACTGAATGAACCACTAAAGAAAATGGTGTGGTGCCATCCAACACCACTGATAAACTTGTATTCAGACTTATGACATATAATAGCTGCTGATAATTTTTCTACTTTGCTTCTTCCTTGTTTTTAAAGCAAGCAATAGGTAGTTTCAGTGAATTCATGATATGCATTAGAATGCATTAAAACCAAAATAAAACTTGAAAACTTCACCAGGAGGCTTTGTAATTGATGCCTTATTGTACACACTTCCTCCTTTTATTTTGCAATCAGCACACAGAGGCCTCTAACAAAAATATCTTTGGAAAAATACTTTGGGACCATGAAATTTTCTTCCCCAATGGAGTACACAGTTTCCACAGTGTACTTTCACTGTGCCAATACTCAGAAGACCCAGGCACAGTATCAGTACTTGGCTGCCTCCTATGCCTTTCCAGCGCTCTTCTTCCATCCATAGATTTCAATCAGCCACTCCTGTACTTTCAGGTAGACTCCTTAATGGGCTCTCCATAGATTGTCTTACCTTTTACTTCCCTGCACTGATTATTGGACTAGCTCCTGGAACCAGCTCACGGAATTGAATATAGCATTGACTATTGATGCAATAGCCTCTCTTCTCCTCCAGCTCTCACCTATAGCCATTGAAGCTGTCTAGTGCAGTAGTTCACATATCCACCACAGTTACTGACAGGCTTATCACAAAGCCACTGTAGACACCATAAAGTCATCAAGTTTGAGATTTTTTGTGTTTTTTGGGGTTTCTTTTTCCTTCCATCAAACTTGCATTAAGACAGCATAGGCAAAGGTGATGAGGCAGTTCTTTTCAGCATGGCTAAGTCTTCATCAAACATTTTGCTGACAGTCATATCTGACAAGCTATGTGATTCCTTTTTCTGCATTCCCAGCCAACACTAATATCATTAGCAAAACAATCTGCAAAGACATGCTCAGGAAAAGAGAGCAGCAAGGCTTTGTGCTACCTGAGTTCAGGCATCTTGTCCTCACTTTCTGCGGTCTTCATCATCTTATGGAAGGCCAAGTCAGCATGCCAATCTGATGTCCCCTTTGGTCTCAGCAATCAGCCAGCTCCAGCTTTGGAGAGCTGCCTTACCACTTATTATTACTGTTGTGCTGGTACTGCTCTTTAAATTTATAATTTATCTGCATTGGGAAATAAAATATTTGATTGAGTTTTTCCTACATGGCTTGTGTATGAAAGGCATATGGCCATTTCTTTCCACACTATAATTATTTGTTACTTCACAGGACTTTGTGTTGCTTCATAAAGACTGAAATGTTATGCTGCTTGTAAAAAGTTGGCTGTTACGAACCACTGTCTATTGCATTTAAGACCTTATGAATATAGGATTACTACATTCATTGTTTCTTTCTGTTCCCCTAGTGATAATACAAATACATGCTGTAAAAAGATGGGTTTCACATTAGCATGGGTGAATCCAGTCCTGGAAAAATGCCAGGTAACTTGCATATTTGAGGTAGAAGGTTTGCTTTGAAAAAGGTGCTTAAGATGAGTGATTAAAATCAGAATTAGCTTTCAAGAAAAAATTGCACCCATTTGATTGATTTCTTAGCAATCATAACTTCTTTTGGTACAAAAAAGGAAGTTATTATATTTATACCTCCTTTGTTTTATACAGACACATCCAAGAAACTGCAAGATAAATTTCTCCAATTTATAATTACCAACTCCACACACACTATTCATTTACCTGCATTGTAATTATTCAACACCAAAGAGCCTTTAATTGTCTTCCCCCCCCTCCCCTCATTTTATTCCCAATATTAACAATAAGGGGTAGGAGTTGGATTAGTGGAACAGTAAAAGAACTTTTCAGTGCCATTTCTTTACACAAGTCCATGCAGAAATACACATTTTAAAAGGATATTAGTTGCAAAATAAAGTAATCCATCAAAATTATTTCTTCCCTGTGAGGGTGGTGAGGCACTGAACAGATTGACCCAAGAAGTTGTGGCTGCCCCATCCCTGGCACTGTTCAAGGTCACGTTGGATGGGGCTTGGAGCAACCTGGTCTAGTGGAAGGTGACCCTGCCCATAGCAAGGTGGGTTGGAACTGGGTGAGCTTTGAGGTCCCTTCCAACCTAAACCATTCTGTGATTGTCTTATGTGATTACTTATGGCATTTATTCACTTTTATAAAAATTATGATTCTGTCCTTACATGCATGTTCACATACATATTTTCAACAGCCATACTTTGTTCACAGCAGGTTTGGAAAGACACAACGTATTTCTGTTTTCACTCTTGTGTGATGGGAGCATCTCATGATCCACTGAACATCAGCCAAAAATCATAATGAATGTTCTGAATGTATATTCAGACTCACAATGCAACTGGGAAGGATGCCTATTTATACAACCTGCTCATGTGAAAGCTTAGAAGTACTTTGTAAAGATAGCAATTTTAAGATGTTCTCTACATATCATCTGATCTTGTATTTGCTTATTTTAAATTCTGAAAAGAGAAAAGAGTACAACACATATGCTCTGAATCTCAGCTAAATCCATGTGCAATATCCACACTGTCAAATGTAGGTTCAAAATGTTATTGATGTAAATACTTATTTCTGTTTTTTGACTTGATAGGAAATGTAAGAAGAAGAGTTTGTCCCAGCCTGGGGTCAGACAGGCATTTCCTAGCCAACATTTCAGTGACACACTGAAAGAAGGCAGATGCAGTCAAAAATACAGCTGGTACAAACAAGAGGTGACTTTATATTTGTGAAACATGTTTATAACTGAGCAACAATTTTGATACAGATACAGGCAGCTGTCTTGACGTCATTTTCAATACTCTCAAATAGATACATGCATTGGACAAAATTCCAGGCCCTGTGAAATGCAGCAACATAAAAAAATTGAGAAGAGAATTATTAATTTGTTTTTTTTTAAGTAACAGCCTTTCCTTCAGTAACAGTGGAAGGTTTTTCCCCATTATTTATTTAGCAGTATGTTTTCATACACGAAGCCTCACAAGCAGCAGACAGCATAAACAGAAAAGAAAGACTGACTCCCTGCCAACAGTGTTGCAGAGCAAAAAGGCCCTTCACTTTTAATAGTCATTTTTAGATTTATCATAGAGAAGAACACAATAAAATGGCAGAACATTGACAACAAATTAATGTAACGAATATAACTTTTCCATTAAGGTTTTTCTCTAACCTTTCATTAGATCTAACTCATATTTTCAAGTTTGATTTCTGTAACAGTGGGTAGCTTTTCCTCTACTTCCTATTGCTGCCATAGCAGCTATTCCAGAATGAAGCAAAAAATGATACTAATTACAGGCAGTCACAGAGAGCAAAGTTTCAGTTTTGCAAGAATATGACTCCTAAATGTCTGATCTCCAGATAATTTTTCAGCAAACAGGACTTCTGTAATCAAACCACACAAACTTGTCACAGCAAAGTGGGAGGGGGCAGATCTAATCTTATTCATAGCTTTGAGGATAAGGTAGTTAGGAAATCAGAACACAATGTGAACATTACTGTATTAATTTCCATATGTAAAAAAGTTACAGTGAAATATCTGCCATTCTGAATAGTGAATATTGACTATTTGCAGAAAGCATGTACAGATGTCAAAGGGGACTTTTCTGCTATTGAGATAGAAAAGATTCCAACAGGAATAGCCTGGAGGCAAAGAAGAAACTATTGAGGTGCAACCACCATAAAAACTGTTAAAAATGCTATAACAGTGTTCCAGGCTGCGTGGAAAGACAGCAATAACTAAACATTTTCATTTGCTGAATAGTAAAGAAATTAAAACTTTTACCCCAGTGAAAAAGGAGATCTCTAGAATATGAAAGCATTGCTACTTAGCATAAGAGAATTTCGGGGGCTGGTCACTCTTGAGAATATGCTCCTTTCTTTGGCTAAAGAGTGGCAAGATAAAGAATGGTAAGTGAAAATCACATTCCTTAGTAAGAACTGGCTGTGTTGCTGCTAAATCCTTGATTCATGGCCCAGTTTAACACTCCATCCCTGCATTCTGCTAGCATGGCTCTCATGACTTATTAGTGAAAATTAACTATATCTCTCCCACAGTATTCTTTCCATAGATGGTCAACTGTGAAATAAAACATTTACTGCAGGATAATGCTTCTCTACGAAAAGAATTAATTTCAGACTGACATGGTTAATTCAAATCAGGTATGTTAAAATATCAAACAAACTGAAAAAATGCCACTTTTGTGAATAAACAAAAATAGAAAGAATTTTTGTTGCATTACTGTGACTAAACCTGAAATACGTAAAAAATAAAAAAATACAGGCAACATTTCACATCCAAATCCTGTTTTGTTCAGGTTCTTCTCCCATTTCTGTTTACATGGGGTTTGACCCTCTTTGACCTTAAAGGAACTCTAGAATATTTCCTACAGTACCAAGAATCAAGCCACAGTTTGCTTACTGTTATTTCTGCCCCTCACATCCAGACAAATATATTTGTGATCCATTTTCCCAAGACCTTTCTTTGCAGGAGATGTGGATATTCTAAAATCTCTGGCTATTTTCTGCCATCTGAGCCATCTGCTTATGGCAGAAGAGAGTAGATGAGAATGAAAACCCAATATTAGAGGTGAAAGAGATTAAAATGCAAATAAATGACAGTACGTTTTAAGACTGCCATGGTAGTTTGTATTTGACAAAAAGGAAGCATGGCAGGTTTTCCCCTGTTACTGTGACAGGTCACCATTTCTAATCTCAGGGTCAGGTCCAAGCTCTCTCTTTCATAATTGCTTGGGCTGACATCTATTTTGACCTTTTTTCATTCTGGCCTCCCTGAATGAGGGAAGCCACAGAACGATAACGAGGCAGAAGTTCCATAAAATGTCATAGTGATTATGAAATGGGACTACTACCCCTCTGGCCTTTGGTAGAAATGTATATATAATGTGCCATGATATTTTAACCCTTGAAAAAATGGGCAGGGCTGCACTCGGTGCTCCCTGGTGGAGGCCCTGCTGCAGCAGGGGCTGAGCTGCGGGACGCTGTCAGTA